>SNQJ01S0098186.1:11853-28111 GCA_010110895.2 Picea sitchensis | reverse complement strand
CAAGCCTTTACCCAAATCCCCTTCTTTTACCCCCCGCCGGGTGTACAATATTTCCAGGTAGCCGCAATGCTTACCCTTCCCAATATGGTGCTGGAAATTCCCATATGGTATCTACATCCACCTAAGATAGTCCCTCAACCATCCCTCCCTCCCCAAAAAGAAGGAATCCCAATCCAGATTCCAATACTTACCCCCACCATCCCACCCACACCTCAACTCCCTAACACCCCTGCTACAGCTTGGGGCAGACAGAAGAAGAAAGATCCTGTCGCTCCACTTCCACCATGCATTCAGCCTCCTTGTGCACTATGTGAAAAATATGGAAACCCCACCAATAAGTGCCCATCTCTCCCTGAGCTACGCGATTTAATTCAACTCTCGTGGGCACCGACACCACTCGTCACTCCCCCCAGTGCTACCTCTGCATTTCTTAACATAGGTAGAAAAGGGTTGCAAACCAATTTTGCATGTGCCATCTGTTCTGAGAATGGCCATTACACCCACCATTGCCCGATGTTACCTCAATTTCGACACATGCTAATGGCAGTCCGCCAGAGATTCTAGCAAAAACCTCTTTCATTTGCATAATCTCCCACGCATGTCAATGACATCCACTATGTAACGACCTCTATCAACGAACATATGTGATTCCCTTGCACTCTCTGTGAATCACTTGACCATTTCACATATCAGTGTCCTACAATCATTGAGTATCAACATCGTCAATTGGCCCTTAGTCCCAATCCTACCATCACCCCACATCTGGTAACACCAGTAATTCTCCCTACTCCCTCTCCCGATATTGTTTATATATTATCCGCCGATCTTGAGGGACTTCCCACTCCTCCATGGTTCATCAATAGTGTTATCACTGAAATTTCGTCCGCAAATGGTTACAAGAATTCAGCATCGTCAAACAGTTATGAGGTCACCCATGGAACCAAATTAACACAAAAGCATTCCCAAAGGGTCAAAAAATATACAACTAGTGAAAAAATTAAAGGGTGCTATGAAGACACAAGGTGCACGCGCACATGCGCAAAACAGAAACGCAAGATTCGCACACATGCGCGACTGTTGTCACAAAAAGCTGCGCACCTGAGAAACAACACATTTATGAGAGTGGTCGGCCTCCCACCCACTTCTGGTTCAGCTTCCAAGTTGATTTGACACTCAAATCTAGACTGGATTCGACTGGGTGGCTGGTCAAAGACCTAGAAATGACTTAATTACCCTCTTTACACACTACAAACTAGTTGGACAATACCTCAAAGGAATGCTATAAAAAGGCCATGGATACACTTCATTTTTCAAGGAGTTCATAGCAAAGTTATGCTACCATTATTCTCTTGAGGGATCCTCTATCCTTACCAAGAGTATACTTGCATCATTGCATTGGGCAATCCATCTCACCCCTTGAGTGGATTAGCAAATAATTCTTTCACCATTTTCATTTTCATTTTCAAAGTTGTAAGAAGAGTTTATTTGTGGGGGTCCAAGAGCCCTCCCTTGGAGGAAGAAGGGGCTCATAGTCCTCTTTCTTCTCGGTGTTTTCTTTCACTAATATCAGCCTTATCATTGGTGACATGGGCCTAATTGTTTCTTTTGTCCTTATGTCCCTATGCTCATTAATTTAGTTGTTGTTTTATTTCTTAGTTTAATTCTTAGTTGTTCTTTTATATTTCTTTCTCTNTTGTTTCTTTTGTCCTTATGTCCCTATGCTCATTAATTTAGTTGTTGTTTTATTTCTTAGTTTAATTCTTAGTTGTTCTTTTATATTTCTTTCTCTAACCCTTTTCCTTGCAGTTGTCCTTCTTAGCAAACCCAACTAAGCTTGCAAGCACCTCTATTTTGCTCAATAAGGTGACTAAAGGGGAACAACAGATTGGTGACTCCACTGGGGAAATGTATCAATTTCCTACCCCATTTGGGTTTTTCTAGCTCTTCTTTTGGTTTATTTAACTTGCAGGTGCATTAACTGCCCTAAGACGACCTACCAATCATCCAATTCCAAGTTGAATTGAGAGAATTCCATCTGGAATTTTCACTCATGGCCGAGTGTCACCTGTGCGCAAGTTTTTCGGACCACAGATGCGCATCATGTGCACATGCGCTTAAGTCATGGTTCTGTTCTGTGCACCTACGCTCATTATCTCTTTTCGGTCTGCGCACATGTGCTCTGTGCGCCTCTGTCTCCACTAAGACCCACGCACCTTTGCAAAAAATTCACATTGTAAAGTTTTTGAGATGTGGGGAAGGCCCTTAGCCTTCTTAAAAGTGATTTCAAGCATGTTTTAAAGATGCACCACACTTAGTCCCCTCTTCATATAAAGGTATTAGTCAAAACACATAGGCACTTAGGGGGTTAAAATCATTATTTCCTCTTTTGCTTTCATTTTCTCCACATGGATGGCTTGTTTTGGCTAAAAATATAAGTCGAAAATCATTTGTAATCACATTTAACTTGCATTGGGACTAGAAGTTGGATAAACAATAGCTTAGTATGCTCTTCTCTCGCACCTCCAAGCGACCTTGAGAATCATAAAAAGATTGTGGAACAATTTTATATCCCTTAAGAAGATTACAACCTTTAGGAGAGAACAACAACCCTTCTTAGGGACTCCTCTTAGTTTATTTTTTCAAACACATCTTAAGATTGTAACAGGCCCATACATGCCCACATGCTACAAAGATAGGATAGTGTTGAAATTTACTTTCTTAGATCAAATCACTATGGAAGTTTAAAGGTTTTGTAATGGGCCCATACATGTCCACATGATCAAAATCTAGGAATAGTAACGGACCCACATGTCCAGATGCTAGCTTCCTAGGGACTTTTGAATTACGCAAGGTTGTACCAAAGACACTTAGTTAATTAGGTAATCAACACTTGTAAAGGACCAAGCGAAGTCCACATGCAACAAGGTGACACCTAATTCATTGAAAATTATCACACTTTCACTCATTCACACACAAAAGTCGCTTATCACTCACATAGTGTCTTCTTGAAACGAGGAGGGCAAAGTAAGTTTCCTCCAAAGGGATTCTGAAACACCCCACCCTTTGTTTGACAAAACTATCCACTCCCATTTAATTTCAATGAGGTTGGTTCACACCCCCAATCTCTCAAACAAATACATCTAAATTTTTTCTAAAAAACTCACTAAGTTTTCCTTCACAGGAGGTGCCAAAAGAAATTTTTTAGTCTAGGTAGGATTTTGGGGATAGGCATCCAAATAACTCCCCATTATCTGGTTCTCACATTGTCAAAACCATAGAAGTTGTCAAATAGGGAACTGAAAATTCTCCAAGTCAAGTGTTCCTAACACCATAAGGTAGGGAGATACCCATGAAGGGTTGAAGGCCGAGGTCCAGTTGTTCTATGCGTCCCCCCTTGAGGCACCCACCTCTTGGATGGGATCCATCCCGTGACCCATTTCTTAGGCCGAAAATATAAATGTTGCACTTTGACCAAGGTACCTAGTGACCATATTTTAGGACATCTACCCAGGTGGCAATTGTGGGCTGCAATTGCACCTTGATCAGATTTTGTGTGGCTATTGGGAAATATCTCCAGCTCTTTCGGGATATGCCCCCTTTACCCCTCATTATAACCGATTATTTCATCCTTCACTAGTTTCTCTTCCGGCGACTTCAGACCCTACTGTTGAGTACTATTGGAAGGTCCAGTGCTGTTTGAGAGGAAGGACGCTACGTCTTTTAGGACATGAGCATTTGTTTTCTTTGATTCCCCACGTGGAAAAAACCCACTTATCCACATATATGCTTCTTTTTCAAACCACTTTATGTATGATGCACTTCTGATTGCATTTTGATTTGGATATATATATATATATATATATATATATATTGTGTGAAGTTCAAATTTTGCAACAAAGGTTCTTGTTTACTTTCTCTCATCACATTTCACACACATCCACTCAGCTAGTCGGACATCATAGGGGACCCACAGAACCCTCATCGTTCTAGATGCTTACTACACCTCCCTCCTATTTTAGGGGGAGTTCCTAGTCTTGCCACCTCATCGACACCACCTTCACATACTCCTGTGAGTGATACTGTCTTAGGATCAACTTTGCTGGGTTCCACATTACTTGGGTCCACTTCCGAAGTCCCTCCATCCACTCACTCTCCTTTACACGGAAGTAGAGGACCAACTTCCTCTCAAGGGGGAAGTACCAACCCACCTAGCCCCCCTCAAGGGTTAGGTTCACA
Source organism: Picea sitchensis (assembly GCA_010110895.2). Classification (NCBI taxonomy): domain Eukaryota; kingdom Viridiplantae; phylum Streptophyta; class Pinopsida; order Pinales; family Pinaceae; genus Picea; species Picea sitchensis. Next base: position 23,875 of record SNQJ01S0098186.1, on the reverse strand, counting down.
ACAAACTTACACCATGGTTGGAGCTAATCCTCCCCCCCCATTGCAGATGCCATATTTGGCCTCTCTTAACATACCAGATCTAAGCAAACTCACGAATGATCCTATAATGCATGACCCCACATGGCCTTCCATGCCCACCAAACTACCTTCAGACATCCCCAAGTTTGAAGGAAAGGCAAGAGATGACCCTGCCAACCATGTTATGACTTTCCACATATGGTGCTCTTCCAACAACATTATGGATGATTCCATTAGACTACGATTATTTCAACGCACACTCACTGGCCCATCAACCAAATGGTATGTAGATGAAAAATCAGGGTCCCATGCGACTTTCGAGTCCTTGGCCAAAGCATTTTTGACCTTCTTCCAATTACCAATCCGTCATGAAAATGGTCTTGAACTACTATCTAATTTCAAACAAACCTCAGCCACACATATTGCTGATCACATTAACGAGTGGCGTAGACGACGTAGTTTATGCAAAGCTAAAACCACCAAACAATAATGCCTTGACTGGTTTCTTAGATCACTTGTCTCTCTCCTCGGTAAGGATGTAGCTTCCACCTTCCCTCAATCCGAAGAGAAAGCCATCAGTAAGGCTAAAAAATACGACCTCATCTATTCACAGTCAGGGTACTTATACACAGTACTTCCTGACCTCCCCAAACTTGTGCCATTCGGTGAAGACAAACCCGGGATGTCTCACTCAGCAGACAGATTGATTGGTAATACCACACACCACAGTCCTCAACCCCAACCACCACCAATGTATGGCACACCTCAATATCCTCTGGCATATGGGGGCACCTCTTATTACCCCCCACCCCCTTATCAACAACCATACCATGTTGCTATACCTCCACCCATCAGTGGGCCACCGTCGGTACCCCCCATACACCCACCTATTCAAATAAGTTCTGGTACCCCCTCTACCTCAACTTATAGTACTAGAGAAAGTTCCATGCCTTCCTATGTACCTTATGGATTGTTACCCCCACAGAATCTGTACTTTCCATTTCCTGGTCCCCCACAACCATTAGCTCCCCCACATCCTCACGCTGGGGTGAATTTTGTTCAACCCTCTCTCGTTCAGCAATATTAAAATTTTGAACAGCTGAATACAGAAAATCCGACCCATCCGTCGAATAATACCAAAAAGAAAGGAAGAAACAGGAACAACAACAACCTAGGTCAAGGTGGGAATCAACCCCAACAGAACCAACCTACTGGGGGCAACCAAAACCAAGGGAATCAGAACCCCCACGGGGGCAATAACAATACGCGTCAAGGGAGAAATAACAACAATGTTAAAACCAACTTCCCTTGTGCCCTTTGCGGTGAGTTTGGTCATTATACTCATCATTTCCCCCAAATGACTAATTTCAAATGGCTGAAAGACTCAGGTAGTCTACCCCATCCTCCAGCACCGCCTGCCCCTCAGTAGGCCCCACAACAATACATGCAACAACCCCCCCCAGTCGTGCTGCAGAATCCTATTCCACACCAAGGTGTGATAAACACCCAACAGGACACACAGCCTCCCCCACCTCAGGTGGGACAATACCTCAATCCAAACAATCCAGCAGATTGCACGATCCTCCTCATTAGTGAGGAAGAAATCCTTCTGCAAACACATAATCGTCAGTACCATGCACCCGCTAAGTCCCCTCCCATTCCTCCAGAAATAGTCCCCACACCAACGGGACCCCCGTTGGTGATCCCTCACCCTAACACAGAGCCACCTCTTCGCTTCCCTCGCATCCTATTGCACAGGAATGTCCACAACCCACATGCTAGGGAAACTCATAATTACAGTTTGGTTGATGACTTAACACAATCCCCAGCTGCCATGTCAGTCTTAGAAGTCCTTCAAAATTGTCCCACGTAGAGGAAATCATTACTTTCTGCCTTTGGGGCAGTCAACCCCGCAGATAATTGACTCATTACATTTGATCTTGACAATGTAGAACCTCACCATCCCTCTTTGATCGCTTTTCAAATCCTAGTGAACATACGAAACATTACAGTTCATCGGTGTATCATCGATGAAGGTGTGTCTACATGCATTATGTCCAAATCTGTATGGAAGAAACTTGGTTCCCCCGAACTCATACCCTCTTCCATTACCTTACGAGCTTATGACGAATGACCATCATCTCCCGAAGGGATCTTCCAAAATGTCCCCATAGAACTTGAGGGCAAGACTATTCTCATCGACATTGAAGTTATCGAGGCCCCACTCGATTATAATATCCTGTTCGGTCGTAGCTACATGTACGCTATGAAGGCAATTTCCTCTTCCGTCTTTCAAACAATGATGTTCCCCCACAATGGGAAGATCGTTACCATTGACCAAGTCTCAAATTACGAGCCTAACCCTTCTACCAACATTGATAACATTCTCCCTCTCATCCACACAAGTCATGACGCATACCCACTCATCGAAATGGGTCCCAGAATTTTCAAAGATCCATCATTGTTAGGAACTTACCATGGAGCANTGTCGTATCATCAAACGAAACTGACATAGAGGATACCCTTCCTCTTAGGGAGGATTCTATCATATATGACATCCCACTAGTCGCAGAGCTCCCCCCTCATGAGCCTCCTACGAACCCATCGGCCCCACCAGTCCATGATTTCACCCCTCCCCAAGGACATATCCTAGTTTGGGAGACAGTTCCCCAAGCCATTACTCAAATCCCCTTATTTTACCCTCCACCTGGCATCGAAGCTTTCCAAGTAGCTGCAATGCTTACCCTCCCTAATATGGTGTTAGCAATTCCAGTTTGGTATTTACATCCACCAGAGATGGTCCCTCGACCATCCCTTCCCCCCCAATCGGAAGGAATCCCAATGACGATTCCCATACTCATTCCCACCATACCCTCTACACCCGCACTCACTACTATCCCTGCCACAACTAGGGGAAGAAGAAAGAAGAAGGAGCCCACAACTCCGCTTCCCTAGTGCGTCCAACCCCCTTGCACGCTATGTGAGAAAGATGGACACCAAACCAACAATTGCCCATCTCTATCGGAGTTAAGGAGCTTGATTCCACTCAATCAAACTCCATCAACACTCACAACCATAGCAAGTACTACCATTACCGCCCCTCACTCAAGTAGTAAAGCACTGCGAACCAAATTCGCTTGCGCTATATGTTCAGAATATGGCCACTATACCCACCATTTCCCAGCACTGCCACGCTTTCGGTAGAAATTAGCCGCAGTATGCCAAATCTTTCAGAGAAAACCCAGTCCAGCTTCATCATCCCTACCAAAAATCACTGACATCCATTATGTCACAACTTCAGTCAATGAACATATGAGATGCCCTTGCTCTCTATGTGAATCCTTAGATCATTTTACATACCAGTGTCCTATCATCATTGAATACAGGCAACGCTAATTGACCCTGATTCAAACCCCTGTGCCCCCTATAGGATCGATGGTTGACCTTAGCTCATCACTAGAGATTCTTCATCTCATTTCTCCCGAACCCAAGACCCTCCCAATGCCTTTGTGGTTCTTGGATGACTTATCTAAGGATTCACCCCCAAATCCCCCCAATTCTCCCACTCATTTCCCTACGACAATTTTACATCCAACTACCACAAGTACTCCTCAATAATCCGATATTTGGTTTATTTCGAGCGAACCATCGCAATTTCCTTGCGTCATTCCCCCTGCTTCTTCATCACCAGGGGGCAGTCACACAACAATAGTCACCGATATCACTCTTCATGACCCCCTGTATTCCTGCCAATTCCATCGTGACGAGGAAATACTAGAAGATTTAAACAACCTTGATTACCCATGGGATGCGCTACACCACCAAGCGCTCTTCTTTCCATAGGAAGCCTCCACGCCTCCTAACCAACACCCCATATACACGATCGAAACCAAGGATTTTATCCCAATAGGGAATATCGACTGGTTCAACAACCCCATTCTTTCCCTGGATGCTTTTGAAGAAGGCAACATGGCCAACATTTCCCCGACCATCAAAATCGACATTTCCATCAAAAATGGCATCGTCGAGGAAATAACCATTGGAGCCACTTGCACTCCTCAAGAAGTCATCACCTATAAAGCCCTTTTCCAAGAATATCGGGATATTTTTGCCTGGTCATACACAAAAATTCCTGGCCTTGATCCCTCGATTGTCGAACGTTGCATCGACACTTGGCCTGACACAACCCCAGTTCGTAAAAAACAACGACCACTAAACCCATCCAAAGAAGCAGCCGTCAAAGCTGAGATTGACAAATTACATGCTGCCAGGTTCATCTACCCCATTGCCTATACATCATGGGTTTCCAACCCTGTACCCGTTAACAAAACACAGGGCACTATCCGCGTCTGCACAGACTTTCGTGATCTCAATCACACATGTCCCAAAGACAACTTTCCAACACCTTTCATCGATCAAATTATCGATGACTGCGCAGGCCACGAGGCTCTATCCTTCATGGACAGTTTCTCTGGTTATAATCAAATTCAAATTCACCCAGCCGATCAGTACAAAACCGTATTCACTACCCCTTAGGGTACGTTTTCATATCGTGTCATGCCTTTTGTCTTAAAGAATGCTGGCGCAACTTTCCAATGGGCTATGACATACATTTTTTACGATCTGGCCCATATCATCCTTACATACTTGGATGACCTCACAACTCAATCTAAGAAATGCACCCAACATCTTAATGATTTACGGATCATCTTCCAATGGTGTCATTAGTACAATATCCACTTGAACCCCCTCAAGTACGTGCTCTGTGTCACTGCAAGGTGCCTCCTCGGATTCATCATTTCCCAAAGTGGTATTACCGTGGACCCCCTCAAATTCCAATCCATCACAGAAATTCCACCTCCCTAAAATTTACGTCAACTCCAGAGCCTACAAGGAAAAGCTAACTTCCTGCGGCGATTTGTTCTAGACTACGCCACTCGAGCACATGGTTTCCTTTTCTTACTATGCCATGACATCCCATTTCACTAGGATGAACATGCCCAACAGTCATTTGACGATCTTAAAATGGCACTCTCCAACGCCCCTTTAATTAGTGCACCTGACTACAATCGCGACTATATCCTCTACATATCAGCCTCAGCTGTTTCAGTAGCAGGAGTTCTCGTTCAGATTGGTGATGATGATCGTGAGCATGTCAATTATTACATTAGTAAAAACCTCTCAGGACCACCCCTGAAGTATAAACATGAAGAGAAACTAGCCCTTGCAGTTGTCCTCGCAGTCTAGAAACTGCATCATTACATTCTGCTTCGCACAACTAAGGTTGTAGCAGATTCCAACCCTATGCAATACTTGCTCAGTCGTCGGCAAATTAACGGAAAATTTGTTCGATGGATTGTTATCCTTCAGGAGTATGATCTTGAATTCTCAACACCCAAGAGAAAGAAATCCCTCATCCTCGTCGAACTTGTCATGACCTTCCCCTCTGACACAACTAGTGCCCCCATCAATACCGACTTTCTCGACGAATGCCTCTTTTACATCACTTCGGAAGATCCTTGGTACGACGACCTCCTCATCTACCTCCAAACTCAAAAGTTCGGTAACCACCTTTCCCAAGATGATCGTCATCGTATTCGCCACCAGGCCCCCTGCTACCTCCTCATCAGAGACATCTTATACCGGCAAGGGGTCAACACCATTCTTCATCGATGCCTGACCATTGATGAGGCCAATAGAGTCTTGAACAAATACCATAGTGGTGCATGCAGGGGCCATCTTTCGGGAATCTCCACTGCTCAGAAGATCATCCGAGCAAGTTAATTTTGGCCTACCTTATTTCATGATTGCATTCATGCCATGAAACAGTGCGAGAAGAGTCAGCTTTACACCAACAAAGCCCGAGAACCACTTTCTCTTCTTCACCTAGTCATTACTGCTGACCCCTTTTGTAAATGGGGCATCAACTTCATGACTTGTAATCCCCCCTCCAGAAATGGCCACAAATAAATTGTTGTCGCAGTCGATTACTTCACAAAATGGGTGGAAGCTATGCCTACCTTCAACAATACCACTGACACCACAACACGTTTTTTCTTTAACCACGTCATATCCCGCTTTGGAGTACCACTCCAATTAGTTTCCGACCATGGGAAACACTTCGAGAATGAGATTTTCATTGAACTCTCATCTCGGTTAGGATTCTCCCATGAGTTTGCCTCACCATATTACCCTCAGTCTAATGGACAGGTCGAAGAAGTTAACAAGGTCCTCAAGACCATGTTACAGCGCACAGTTAATAAACATAAGACCAATTTGCATCATATGTTATTTTCCGCACTATGGGCTTACCGTATAGCTATGAAAACAGCTACTAGTTTCACACCATTTCATCTAGTCCATGGGGTTGAGGCCACTCTTCCCATCGAGTGTGAAATTCCCACCTTACTCACCGCAATTGAGCTATTACCCGACACTGGTCTGATGGAGCAGTGCTTGTTGAACTTAGAGTCCTTGGATGAATATCGTCGATCTTCATTACAGAACAATGAGGCAGCTAAAAGACGGTCAAAGGCCACCTTTGATCACCATGTCAACCTTTGCTGATTTCACGAAGGCGACCTCATCCTTGCTTATGATATCACTCATGATACCCTCAGTCATGGAAAATTCGAGTCACTATGGCATGGCCCATACATTATCCAACATTGTCTCATCAAAGGCGCATACATCCTGGCCTCTCCCAAAGGCCTCTCTCTCAAAGAACCCGTCAACGGGTTATACTTAAATAAATTTTATGCCTAAACATAGCAGTTCTACTTTAGGTTATTTCTTTTATAGTATTTTTAATCTTTTTTTCCATCCCTCACGTCTAAACTATCATTTTTGCTATTGACAGATGCTTCCTCCACCGGCCTACCACATCAGTTACGCCGATGACGCCAGCCGTTGGACATAAAATCTCGTTTCGACAACTTGGGCATTCTATACCCCCTCACATGAAATGCTCCATTCAAGTGGCACATGTTTGGGTTCAGCCACCAACAACCAAGCCAAATACACTGTCGTCATTGGCCTCCTCACCGATGCCCAGCATCATGGTATTCGTCACCTTAGCATCTTCCTCGACTCTCAACTAGTTGTTATCCAACTCAACAATGTGTACCACGTCTGCGATCCTTGCCTCTTTCACAAATACCTGTAGGTTAGACTGTTATCTCGACATTTTGATTCCATTACATTTACACATATTCCAAGACAATTGAATCAAATTATAGATAACATAGCTAACATTGTGTTAGACTGGCATATATCACATCAAGATACCTCTACACATACATAAACATATCAAAAACCTGTCATAGCATATACATATATTAGACATCATCAAACATTACAAAACACATGTAAACACCACATAGATCTGAAAATGTATACTCATGTATATATAAGATGGTCCACAATGCCATCCAAATGTTTACATACAAAAATACAAGTATCCGTAGGCCAGTGAAACACCTCGGTACAAAATGGGCTCACCAGCCTATATACAAAAATACAAAAATACATAGAGCACCACTCAAGGTGCCTCTAGAGCACCACCTCCTGCCCCTCCCTCAGGCGGTGGTCCCCCACCCACTACTGGCCCCTCTTGACTGAGAGGTAACTGTCCAGTCATAGCAGCACCTACTACTATTGCTCGTCGTACCACGGCCCGCCACGACGATGGAACCCCCACACACTACTCCAGGATATCCTCATCCTGGATACGCGACCACATGCCCTTAGGTATGCCCTATAGCACCACCTCCAGGTGGCAGCGGATGTCCTCAAAATCTGCTCCGACATCTGCCGGAGGAGCATGTGATGGCCCGACACTTGGGTCATCAAACCGACGTCTCCTCGCTACTCTCTCAGGCTCAGCTGGTCTTGCCTTGATGTCCTCATGTCTACGTCTCTCTCCTACCCGCGGCCCTCCCCGTGGTTGTCTCCCTGGCTCCTGGCAAGCCGACACCCTCAGTAACTCAACCTCACACCCACAAGGTGCCACATCTGTAGATACAAACAAAAAAATAGATAGTATCATGATCTATACCAAATACACATGTCATGCTATCTCAAAAAACATATATATAAAACTCATCAACATACCTCGATGGTCAAAAACCTCCCCTGAAGGTAACACCATGTCTGGATCCTCCTGTAAGTCAATACCAGCATATGGGAACTGCAATATCACCTACGACATCTGCCACCACACCTACATCACCTCAGCTGTGAAGAAGTGGCCTCCCTCTCCACCACTGTGGCGAAGCAAAACAGTCGACCACCACCTCAGTCGCGGCTCTCGCACCCCAAGAGCGCCCAATAAAATTCTAGGCCCCAACATAGACACCCTCTCCAAAACCCAGGCCACAAGGATGGACACAAAGATGAACTCTCCTATATCAGTGGACCAACAATGGTCCAGCTGCCCTACCATCCTGGCATGCAGCGTAAGCCTCCAGACGAAGTGCTCAACAGCCAATACCCTCTCCATCACACACAGCTGATCACCATTGATCCGCTGAGTCACAAGGGACCCATACACTCTCACAATCATCGCTGCTATACAACGATGCGCTAGAGCATGCATCGCCCCAATTCTCACAACAGTGCATGAAATAAAGTTCTCCCTCAAATAGTACCTCCGGCCCACTGTCACTAGCGCCACATCCCTAGGTAACACTAGCTCCGCCAGTAGGGGCATTCCCCGAAACGGGAGCCCAGTCAAAAAATATATGTCCTCCACCGCAATGAAGGAAATCTTCTCTCCCCACACCATGAAACAATGTAGGTCTGGACTCCACATCTGGATAAGGAATTGTAGGAGATACTCCTACGCCCGTATCAATGGGCACTCAAAAAACTTCAGCAACCCATAGGCTGCCAAAGTCGCACGAACCCTCGGATCCTCAATCGCCACGGCATCTCTCAGCTGAGACCAATCCCACTCTCGCCACCCAACTGGCATCGTGCAAAAAGATCACCTATAGCCACATAAAATAGTCCTAGGTCAGCCACATGGACCATAAACAACACCCAAAAGATAAGTTTTACACCTGTCAACCTTGCCTCCAAGGTGTGGCTATTTAACCCACAGGTGCGCACACATGCGCGCATGTTCACTCCATAGGCACGCACGTATGCGTGCCTGTCCACTCCACAGGCACGCACACATGCGTGCCTGTCCACTCCATAGGCACGCACTCAGGCGTGCCTGCCCATCCTACAGGGGCGCCTTCATGCACCCCTATCACAAACACAGGCGCACATCAAAGCGTGCATGTCCAATACACAGCTGCGCACACAAGTGCGGCTATTTAGCTGATAGGCATGCACATAATGCGCGCCTTTGCTTCCCTTATAGGCACCGCCATGTGTGCCTATTTGGTGGGAAGGTGTGCACTTGTGCATGCATACTGCCGGATCGCCCGTGCACGTGGGGACCCACACCCATAAAACCCACTGTACGACCCTCCGTACAGGCCCTGCCCAAAAATGGAAACTCTACTTTTATGCAGGATGATCAGACTACTAACCTAAATATCACTGGTCCTCAATTGGATTCCTCATCCTCCCAGAATCTCCAAATCTCCTCTGAATACTTCTCATCCAGTCACTATAGCAGCAAGTACAAATGAGGTGGCAATGTGGGCCCTACAACTATATATAGGCCTTTTCACCAAACTTCCACTCACCATTCCGGGAGCTCTGGGTGTCCATTCCCCGATCCGTCTTCAACCACGGGATCAACATCCTGACATCTACATCACGACAGTCCTCGGGCCTCTTTTCATCCTGAGCCCCTAGGACACCATTTGTTTCATACCACGACCAGGTACGCATACGCCTATTTAAAATTATCAAATAAATGCTCGTATGTTTGATTCTCTTCAGATATTGTTCACGTCAGGTATTTGGTTTTCATGTGTGTAGGTACTTGGTCATCATACATCAATGCAACCCCTTCAGGTATATACTCAACACTGACATGTAGTCATTCTCTCTAACTCTCACTTACATCTCTAGTCACATCCTCTGACATTTGCCTCTAGGATCCCCATCTCCAGCTCTGCAGTACCAACACCTCCATTCGCATCTTCAGTACTGTCACTCGGTAGCACTCTTACCCACATGAGTTGTCCCATTCATAGCACCCTTTTGCACATTGACACTCATGGTGTTTTTCAAACCTTTAGGTATGGGAGTCTCGATAGTCTTACATTCTGTCGCGAATCAGCCACATACTCATTCTCCTCATTTTGCTAGCTTTCCCACTGGACTCCCAGATTATCTCTTCAAGGTCCTATTTTTTACTGCACCTCCGTAGTATCATGAACCCTCCATTTCATCCACAATTAGTTTTCCCATCTGCAAATTTCCCTTCATTTCGCCTACCTCATACAGAAACCCACCCATGGGAACCCCACCCTCCACCAGTTCTTAGAGCAAATTGTGCCCTACCCGGGCCAACCATGTTACATTGGGGCACCCGTTTCTGTATTTGTACACTTATCCCAAATTATTCTTTATTTATTGTACAAACACCTTTGTTTCCAGCATTTACATTACCCTTTTTGTCGTCACCTTTGGCGACCTTCTTCCCTTTTTTTTTGGAAAACGCAACACATGTCGCCCTTGGTTGGGGAACTCCTTATCATATACCCTTATTGACATCGTCCATATCCTCTGAGTATCCCACAGGCCACTTACCTCCACCCTCTGAGTTTGTTCACTTTGTCCCGCCTCTGGCACAACTTATCCCACGTCTTGTTGTCCCCCTGACACTCGACTTAGTTGAACGGTTGCGGCCACTTATACTTCGCATATACCCCCAACCAAGGGAAGTCTTGAGTCTCCATACATATTGACTTCGCCCAAGTACCTCCTCCAATTCCTAACCTCACCTCGTATATTTCACGAAGCCCTTTGCTTCTGGGAGTCACATCCCCCTTTTTGTCGAGATCAGCACAGTTTTCCAGAAGGGCGACAGTATCTTGATTCTCATTACCTATCCAATGAGAGATATCAGAAGGCACAAGGATATCCACAATTTCTCCTTGCTATCATTGACCCCCATAACATTCGACATCAACACTTTCTCATGTTACGGTGGGTCTTACTTTACGACTATTGCAGTTATTTCTTATATTCGCCGAAGACCTCTGAACTTGGCTAGGCTATCAATGCCTACAAAATCCGTGATACTTCTTACAGATATCACTGCCTAATGTTCAGAGTATGTTCCTTCGCCAAATTTTCTTCTTCCTTTATCACAACCGCCCCCAAGGGCGCTGCAGTTGTCTACATCAACAATTCATTCCTCTTTTGAGTTACATGACACGAGCATGGGGCATGCCTGCCTCGTTTGTAGACAGTTTATTTTTACACACCTTATGGAAGGTTGGGTTCTACAGGTTCCCTTCTCCCTCCAATGGGTAAATCTTGACAATCCCACTATCTCTCTCTCTTACAAAAACACTCTCAGTAGAATAAACATTGATGGATTTCGGCTATACGTATCCTCCTAACCTCATCCATCAGGGGGCATCTGTTATCACTAAAATTTCATCCGCAAATGGTTACAAGAATTCAGCATCGTCAAATAGTTATGAGGTCACCCATGGACCCAAATTTACACAAAAAAATTCCCAAAGGGTCAAAAACTATACAACTAGTGCAAAAATTAAAGGGCGCTATGAAGACACAGGGCGCGTGTGCACATGCGCAAAACATAAATGCAAGATTCACGCACATGCGCACGATGCACGACTTTTGTCGCAAAAAGCCGTGCACCTGAGAAACGATGCACTTATGAGTGTGGTCGGTCTCCCACCCCCTTCTGGTTCAGCTTCCATGTTGATTTGACACTCAAATTTGGACTGGATTCGACTGGGTGGCTGGTCAAAGACCTAGAAATGCCCTAATTAGCCTCTTTACACACTACAAACTAGTTGGACAATACCTCAAAGGAATGCTATAAAAAGGCCATGGATACACT
>SNQJ01S0098185.1:62189-75376 GCA_010110895.2 Picea sitchensis | reverse complement strand
TTTGAAAATTCCGCTTATACATGGTATTTTAGTTTACATGTTGGATCCATCACCAATTGGAATGAAATTTAAAAGGATTTTATAGATAAATTTGGAGAAGAAACTACTACAGGTTCATTAATGGTATAGTTATTTTCTTTGGTAATGGGTCCTAAATAAAAGGTCAAATATGTAACCAACCATTCATTACAGTGTTGAAAAAAATCTAATAAGTAACTTCCCCTACACTAGAATTACAAATTGAAGTCTATGCTAATGATTTTTTGGCCTCAATTTCAATGTTTGTCAAATGAGTAGGTAAAAACACTCTAGCCTTGAACCTCGAAGAGGCCAAGCAAATTGAATTTGAGATGAAGGGATATAAAGAAGGCCAAAACACTATGGGAAAGAAATATATAAAACCACCCAAGAAAATTCTAATCCTTACAAGACCTCAAATCAAAACCACTTATTGAAGGTAAAGAAAAGGATTCTACATACATGGAGAGCTTATAGAGAATGATTAAAAAAATGAAATTTTGTTTAATGAAATAGTTGATATGAAAATAAATACTAGAGAGGGGACCTCGAATCAAATACCTTATAGGCCATTCTTTATAATACTTTTCCCCCCTAAGGCTATTGATCCACCCATAGAAAATCTAAACATTGACTTGGAAGATGTATCCATGTGAAATTATTGTAACTATCATCAGACTAATCACTCTGAGAAGACATGTCCACAATTGATAAACACTATGAAATTGGTTTCTAATAGATTTATTGATGAGTATCCTCAAATGGAACAAACCGATAAACAAATGGAAGGAAATGTGGAAGAATAATCATATGAAGATCCTAGTGACATGACAATGGTTATGTGGGACAAGTTTCTAGGTTTCAATATAATCGAAGAGGATGAAAAATTAGAAGAAACCTTAGCAGTTCAAACTAGAAGTAAAGGACATATACTCTAGCCACAGATTGTTGTTCCTCAGAAATATATTTAAAATAAACCCTAGACTCCTAGTCTTATCAATATATCCACTCTTTTTTTAACTAGTTTACAAAAATATTTAGTTCTTGAATCAGAACATATGGAGTATAATATTGTGGAATATCTTAAGAAAATTAAAGAAATATTTCGATCATGGATCTGTGTAAGATTTCCTAGAAGTGTAAACTTCTTGTGAATTCTCTAAGATATGAAAAGGATCAACCTTGGGTTTGTTCTAAATTTGGAAGTAAAAAATAAGGAAATAATACACAAAAAGTAGCGGTGAATACTACACTCAATGGGAAAAGGTATAAGTCATTAACTCTGCCTTTTTTGTTGACCTTTGAAACATTTAATGAGAATGTTCATAACTTCTTAGTGGATTCTAGAGTATCATCAAATGTTATTCTTTATTATGTGTGAAATAATATGAATACTATGCCAACCAAATGTTCAACCCACGTCATTTAGCTGGACATTTATGAAGAAAAAGTAATCAGTGAACTAAAAGATGTTTTAATTTGAGTAGCATCAAACCCTATATTTCACCCTAGTCATTGACATAGTCATGGTTGACATTCTAGAAGCATATGGAATTTTACTGAGTAGGGTCACAAAAGTTGCAAGGATAGTTTTCATCCGACTAGTCTCATTTATGGTTACCTTGGAATGGGTAGCCTAAAAAAATCATAATTGATTACGAAAAATACATGAAACACATAGTTATTGATTTGGAAGAAATCAATGAAGCTTCTTCTTCTTAATGTCTTGTTTTATAGAATTATGCATTGGATTTAGATTTTAGAAATTTTATTTATTTTTCATCTAAAATTTTTGAAACACAAAGATTGGAGTTGGTTATACAAGATGATATATCTCTCAAAACAACAGTAGGCATCAAAGTTGTAAATAGAGTAAATTTTGATTATACAGAAAATAAATAAAAAATGAAAAAGACAAAAAAAAAACAGTAAAAAATAAAGTATATTCTTAATATCTAGAATTTATAATTTGACGGTTCAAAATATCAAGAAGGATATGGAGGTGGATGTTTATTCATTGACCCTAGGGGTAAAAATATTTTTTTGGATATATTACACACTCACCTAGGTAATTATTTTCCTAAGGTTAATAGTCTAATGTTTAGGGCACTTCCATAGACGAAAATATTCTCTCTTGAGAATATTCCCCTACAAATTAGGGTGCCTCCTACAAAATAGGACACCTTCCCTATTCAGTTCAAAGTTAGTTACACCTCAGTTAGACTAGTGGAAGTCACTCATGCATGGAACACCTCGATTTCCTCACCCAAAGTGCACATATCACATGCATGTGGCCAAGAGCGCACATATATTGTGATTGCATGTATTTCTCTCACTTCCACATGTGTGACTCAGTTAATTGATGATTGAATGGACCAGTTAACTAGGACTAGGTGGAGGATTACTTTGGTTTATGTTAGTGAGTGTTTAGATCTCTCTAGATCACTATTATGGCACATTAGTTACTCATGTAGCCTATATGTATTGTAAATTATTCACTCTTTGAGTATGGAATATAGTTAATATAATTTTTCCATTCTACTTTCTTCTCTTCTCTCTCGCAAGATTTGTTTGTCTAGTTTCTACTAGCTAGGTTTGCTGTGAAAACTTCACATGGTATCAGAGCCTTGATTTCCTAGAGAAAATGCACAAGCATTTCTATTTGTAGGTATAGGAGGAAGATGCAGTCAGAAAATATGGATTACTCATTGGAAATACTTCTCACACCTCATAACTACTTCGAGTGGAAGCTTAAAATTCTCCATCATCTCATATGAAGAGACTTGTACCAGATAACCATGGAAATAGAAGTAGAGCCTGATTCCACTGATGAGAAAAAATATTTTCTCAACACATAATACATGGCTCTTGAACTTATATGCATGTATGTTTATATTGAACTATAATATCATGTAGAGGACGAATCACTCTCAACTCCAGACAAACCATGGACCATATTGGAGGTTATATTCAAGAATAAGAAATATTATGAAGATTGCATGCAGGAGATTGAAAATACAGAGCCAACAGAAAATCCTTCGGAAGATGAAGCTTTTAATTTTGAAGAGCCTTCTACACAAGTATCTACACATATTTGTGTTCCATTCATTGGAGATGATTTCTACTCCATTTCATATATTTTTTTTGAATCAAATGTGGAATATATCATGCATGCATCTCAGGAGCTGTGTGACGACACGTTTCCATGCACCATGCATGCATCTCAGGAGCCACATGCAAACACTTTTGCATGCACCATGCATGCATCTCAGGAACCACATGAAGAAAATTTTGCATGTGTCATGCATGTATCTTAGAAGTTGCATGAAGACACTTTTTCATGTGCCATGCATGCATCTCAAGAGACAAAAATGGGGGCGGTGCACTTTAGATTCAATTATGACTCTCTCTAAGAAGAGAAAGTGGATATATATAGGCATCTCACTGGTGCATCTACTTCATCAGATCTATACATACATATACATCTTCAACAAAATCTTCATTGAGCATAAACTTGCACATTTGCAAGGTCTCCTTGGGGTGAAGGACGTAGTTTCTTAGCAACTACCTTTTTTCTTCTTTTCTTTTGATGCATTGCTTTGAGGGGCAGGGGGGGTGGGGGTTTCCCATGAGGTTTTCCCTCCTTCCTTGATTTTTCAATGTTTCATTATTAGATGCATTGTACAATGGGTACCTAACATGGCCTTAATTTATATGACCCATTCATCATATAAACCCTAGTAGTGTTTAGGAGGGGTGTTGGAGACATTACACACTCACCTAAGTAATCATTTCCCTAAGGTTAATAGTCCAATGTTCATTGTTTAGGGAACTTCCATAGATGAAAACATTCTCTATTGAGAATATTCCCCTACAAACTAGGGAAACTCCTACAAAATAGGGTGCCTTCCCTCTTTAGTTCATATTCATTTACACCTCAGTTAGATTAGTGGAAGTCAATCATGCATGGAAACCTCAGTTTTATCACCAGTAGTTTCATGTTCACCTAAGTTTCCCCACCAAGAGTATGCATATCAAACGCATGTGGAAAATAGGGTGCATATCTTGGGATTGCATGTGTTTCTCTCACTTCCACATGTGTGACTCAGTTAATTGATGATTGTATGGACCAATTAACTAGGACCAAGTGGAGTATTACTTCAATTTTTGTTAGTGAGTGTCTAGATATCTCTAGATCACTAATATGGTGCATTAGTTATTGATGTAGCCTATATTTATTTTAAATTATTCACTCTTAGAGTCTGGAATACATTTAATACAATTCTTTCATTCTACTTGTTGGAATATTGAGGGGGGGTTGAATCAGTATTGAGCAATTTGTACCACTTTCAACCAGAACATTAAATTATCAATGATTTCATTCACATATGATTTCATTTACCATATCATAAACATGTAATCATAAAAACTGCATCACATCATACACAAAGATACACATTACACCAAAATTTACGTGGAAACCAAAATGGGAGAAAACCACAGAATGCTTTCTTATATATATCAAAGATTACATTCATAGGAAGCACCATATTCCAAATTCTCTAGCACCAACTAGAAGGTCTCTCCAATCCCCTATTTACAGGATCCAACTTGAAGGAATCTACAATTCCCTCAGTTCTCTAGATACAAATGGAAGGAGGCTCCAACCCCCTAGTTTACAGGATCCAACCTGAAGGAAGCCCCAACTCCCTGTGTTTTATGGCTCCAACTAGAAGGAGGTTATGACCCCCTGATTTACAAGACCCAACCTAAAGGAATCTACAACTACATGTGTTCTATAGATCCAACCCAAATGAGGCTACAACCCCCTTTTCCTTTCCCCGTCCTTTCGCCCTAAAATATAAGTGTAGACTCAACTTATCACTACCATTGATATTGTCACTGCCAATGTGATGGATACATCAACCTGTCACTGTCACTGATACATCAACTTGTCACTTATATACCATCATAAACTTGTCACTATCAATATGTCTATGATCAACCTATCACTATCACTGATACTCAACATCAACGAAACCAAATCCACTCACATAGATCATATGTCAAGAACATCTCTCAACCAGATTCCCAACATCACCAAAAAAATTCCTTTAGTCATGTGCCAAATATGTACCAAGCATGTACCAATATCACCAAGAAGTGCCTCAACATGTATCATACCATCATCAAGATATGTGTCTCAACCATGTACCAAAACATCATTGATATCAATCAAACATGCATTAACCATATACCAAAACCTATACCATAACATGCATTATATGCCTCATACATATACCAAAGTATATATTAAACCATGTGCCCAATATCCAAGATGATCTTGAAACCAAAAGATATGTCATAAACCATTTACCATGAGATGTGCCTCAACCATATACCATATCATGCATGATATGTATCAATCATTCCATACACCATGTACCATAAGGTCACCAAGATGTGTCTCAAACCATGCACCAAATATGTATTTCAAGCATGTGCCAATGCCTCAACAATATTCCAAAGACATTCCTCAAGAATGCATCATAACATCACCAATGTATAACCCTCAAAACATGCATATAAACATACATGTAACTCTGTATCATACCCAGTGCATCATTATACCTTGCTCAGACTTTCAACAACCTAGAACAAGAATCTTTCTCAATTTTTCCTTAGCCTCACTCGTTAGATACCAAACATCTATCGGGGCCTCATGTGATAAGGGTCATACAACCCACGGGGGTGCCTCTCAGGACACTAGTATCCTAACCCATGGGGGTCATCTAAATTAGGGTTTTTCATAAACCCTTCACTCTCCTCTGAAATTTTTATACCCTCACCTTCACACTCCTTCGCTACCTCATATTCATCACATCATATTCACCAAAACATTACTTTCTCACTTAGAAGATATTCAATAAACTTGTGTGTGTACAAATGAGAGGATTCTTGAGGTGTATTTATACTTTTCTAAGTAACACCTTTAATTTCTTTAGGGTCGGCCTATAATATCTTGTTATAACCACTTTACCCTTTAATTAATGACTTATAACTTCTTGTTGTAACCATTTAGGGTCTTCTTAACCATTCTTTAGGGATTTCAACTTCATGAGGGAATATCTCCCTAATCGTGAGGAACCACATCGTGTACCGCCTACTATTGGAAATGACACGAAAATAACTACCCATCTATGATTGTGTTACATGCATTTTCACTATCTTTCATCCTCGTTTTTCTCAAACAACTTCCAGATTCATGACCATAACTCTGGGGCTTCTCAACCACTTAATTACTTATCCATCTTTCCAAGAATTCTTGTAGACTTCTTCAAAGCGTCTTCCCAAGAGGGTCATTCTTAAAGTTATTCCATAAGGGGACCACTTTGGAGACTTCTCCAAATACTCCCATCACTTCTAGATTCTTCCAATCTTTCTTTGGGGCTTCTTCTAGGATTGACCAAGGTTGAAATCAATGACAACCAACTATCCAACACTACTATATTATCTTCTCTCTCGTAAGCTTTGTAGATTGGAATTTGATTTACAAACAATATTTCAAAGTATGAAGCACTTGTGCAAGGTCTCAAAAAATATGTTCCCTTGAAAATTGAAAACAATATATATTTGGTGATCATGAAATCATAATTCAACAAATCAAGAATGTAACATACCCAGCCCCAAGTTGGCCATGTCACTGCTAAAACAACCCAATAAAAATCTCTGATACTAAATCAAATGCAGAAAATAACACACAACATGGCATTCAAGTTCATTCAATTGTTCATACTCAATAAAAACGTAAATATAATAAATCTTATTATGCACGGTAGAAACTAAACACATACAAAATTATTAAATCATAAAATAGAGGCATGAATGCATCTTTATGCTCATCATAAGAAAACTTAAACAAATATAACTCAGAGTAAAATGCACAAAAATTATATGTCATCATTTAACACATCAATACAATAGAAAAGAACACTTATCTTATAAAAGTATGCAACTCACTGCAAAGGATGGATGTTCCTCCCAACCATAGCCTTGGTGTTCCATTTATCAACAGTAAGACACCCTTGATATGGAGCTATGAATCCACAAGAGATGGTGGTCCCTAAGGTTGGCTAATTCCCCCCTCTCAATAGTCAAACTCACATTTAACTCCAATCCACCAGCTCTCTTCCCATCAACCTGCACAACCCAAGGGATGGAATCCCCCTTCTTTAATCACAATCCCTCATGCCTTTCCACTCCCCTCTAGGGATTCCAGCATATGTTGGACATGAATTCTTCTTGCTAGGACTTCAGGAATTCCAAAGCTGCAAACATAAATTTTCCCAACAACAAAATGCATGCTTCTTGGAAAAATTCGACAGCTCATTACTCCCAATCATGCATCCTCTTTATCCATGAAATTATAGCTCCAAATGACAACCAAAGATGCCCACAAAATTTTCCTTCAAGATTCAACACTTGGAACTCCATTGTTGTCTAGAAAACTCCATTTAAAATAACTCTCTATCCAAAAATGTGAATGCATAATTATGGTCACCTACCGATACAAATTTCCTCTCTTTCTCTTGCTTTATTGACTTGCACTCTTCCCCGAGATGATTGTACTCAGCTTCCATGCTCTCAATAACTATGGGAAGTGACTCTCACACCAACACTCTTACATGAATTCAATGATTGGGCTCTAGCACACCCAACAACTAATGGAAGGTTCATGGTAAGGATAATTTAGAAGGAAATAAGAAATGGGTTTTGGTTTAATAGATATGGGTAAACTCTCCCACCCTTTGGACCCCTTCTCACTCTTGTGGATACTTAGCCCCCAAATATTTGTATGTTTCCCTCTGCATCTGGCAAAATATTATATTCATTATATTCCATTTACATCATTTACATATTACATTGCTTTGGCTCTCGGTCGTATACTATATTTACAATATACATCACTTGGTTATTGTCCATATATGACATATACAATATACATTGCTAGTTTGGGGTTTGAAAATGGGGATATTACATTCCCCTCCACCTACAAACTGCATTGTCCTCGGTTCACATAACCATACAGTTTACACATTGACATATACAAAAACATTACATCAAAATACTTGATAATTCTGCAACTTGAAGACTAATGCAACAATTCCAACCAACAACTCTGTTAAGCCCTAATATTGGCTCATTACCCCTTAATTGGGGCATATTACATTAGTAATGTTATTTTATTTATGTCATCTTTATTTCATTAGTTGTAATTATATCTCCCAGTCTCCTATATATGCCAAGGAGACATTTTCATTTGGAATCATCTTGGAATTGTACATTTATGTGGGAATAAGGAGGTTGACCCCTCAAAGAGGCTTATTATCTGAATTTATATTTTTTTCAAGGCATTTAGTACTAATTCTGAGGTTTTTCTATTCTATATTGATATTTGGTTCTTAACATATGGTATCAGAGCTCAAGGTCTTGGGGTTTCGCTGCTACATCTGAGACACCTTGGAATTTCTGCTATAACTTTTTTTCTACAATTTTTCTGAAGGAATGGCTTGGAATTTATTTAGAAGACGGATCAAGGTACATTGGGTTAAAATTTCAGCTCCTGAGGCCTTATAATTTCGGAGATACATCCTATGCAAGATAGGGTTCTGGAATCATCCTGAACTGAGTCATTGTGGAATTTTCGCTATAAAAGTTATTCTGTAATGTTTCAGACCCTGAACTTCGAAGGGTATTCACAAAAATTAGTAAGGTATCTGTGGCAAACATTGCAGCTTTTGGGTCGTCTTACATTTGTAGATACACCCTGTCGAAGATGGGGTATCTGACTAGTCCTATTGACTAGTCTCAAGAAGGTGTTCCAGGTAAAACAATCATAACTGCTTCCTAGAGTATCCAAATTGAGTGAGACTGGTTGCATTGGATAGTGGACAGTCTTTAGTATTTCTGGTATGAGTTTCAAAATTTTATATCAATTATTTTGTGCGGGGAACGCTATACAAGTGACATCTCTCGGAAAGGCCAAAAATCAGCAAGTTGTGGGGAAGTTACCGTAAATTCCACTTGGCACATCCAATTTTGATCAGAACTATGGCATTGCAGAGAAGAAATATTAGACAACTACAAAAAATAAAGTTTCATACCCATAAGGGCCGAAACTTTATAGATACAGAAGAAGAAATATTTTCTAGCAGAACCACCTTAAAATCAAGGTTCAAAAGTGATACTTAGCCAACATTCCACCCAAAAAGGGAACTTATACACCAAATAAGCCTCCAGATAATCCTACATGGACTCTTGATGAAGGTGAAGAAATGTGTAGGGACATAAATGATTTACAAAAGAAGACAGTAACAAAATATGAACTACAAGAGATGATGGAGGGTTTAAAAGGGGAGATCATGGAAGGATTGAAAATTTTCATAATAGAGAGGACACCTGAAAGTGAAAATGTATCCCATGAAATTCATGATGAGGACACAAGGAAGGTGAATCAATAATGGAGAAATTCCAACTTTGGGTTTAAGACCAACCACGTTCCTAAGATCGATATGAGGAAGTTTGATGGCAAGGACCCAATCACATGTGTTATCACTCCAAGAAACTCTTTGGGGTTGCAGGCCAAAGATGCTTGGTAACTTAAAATATGAATAGGTTTATGATTATGTTGGGATAAAATGGGATAACTGGCCTACTAGATCATATCAATACAGTCAAATAATATATAATCGGATGAGACAGTGCTTTCAAGAATCAATGATCAGATGAATAGCATAACAGTGGATGAAGAATACTATACTTACTAACCAAATCACACATGTGATGGGTCAGATAAGATAGTGTAGATATCACTATTAAATCAAGCTTATGAGTTGACCAATGAGATGATAGTCATTGGCAACTAAGACAAACTTGACACAAAGTGAATATTACCGTTAAATCAAGCTATGAATTGACTAATGAGATGACAGTCATATTGCAGTTAAGATAACTTGAATTAAAGCATAGAAGGAATAAGAAGTGACAATCTGATATTCATTGAGAAAGAATATTGTGATCTGAATTACATATCTATGATAGTCTATTACAAATGCAGCATGGTATTGTATCCAGCATTCAAACCTTAGTCCTATGACTGAACCCACCTTCAGTTTCTCTTATGTCTTGAGCTTTATAGTTCTAAAATACAGTTTTCGGATCCTAAAAGAATGGATCAAATAAGCTAAAGATAGAAAGTCAAAACTGATTTACAAAAGATAAGGAATGATCCTCAAAATGAGGTCAATTCCACATTTCATGATGTAGAATCTATGTGCAGTTCAGATAAGCCTTCCAAGGCTGTTTGATATCCTTTGATGAAGATAAATTTGAATTTGCCAAATTTAGAAAAAAAAACCTGATTTATTGCCCCCAAAATAAGTGTCAAATCAACTTGAAATCCTCCTCTAACTCCTTTGCATCAAAAATGGATCTTAGATTTGACACTATAATTCAATATGCATCTTTGGAAAGCACTTTCAAGAGATTTGGTTGAGAAAAACTTTGATCTGGGAAAAAATACACCTTCACTGGCCAGTCTCAGGTTTCACTAGCTATTTCGCCTTAAGATTTGCTAGCTAGCTGGTGAAAGCTCTGCTTTTCATCAGCTAACTGGTTATAATTATGCCTTCTGCATTGGTGAAAGTTCTGTCTTTGGCCAAAAAGAAACCCTTCATATTCAAAACTATTGTTTTACCAAAAACTCAGTGTTCCTTTACATGCATCATCTTACTCAAATAGATCTCTTACCATCCCCAAGAGTTTCCTCAAAAGGATAAGAAGCCATAGTCTTATTGCAAACAACAATTGTGTTATTATGTATAAATGGAATTTATGGGTTTTCTTCTTATGGAGCCATGAGAAATGTTCCCCATCACACAAGTTGCTTCTGTGATCAGAATACAGGAGCGTAGATTCATTTGAATTGTTCTAACATGGAGCACCCATCTACAGCAGAAAAAGTTTGATAGAATGCCTTAAAATGCTAGTGCACACTGTGCATAGAAATTTGGGGAATGTCACAATCTAGAGTGCGGATACCAACACCTGATGCCAATATAGGACCAATTGGAGAGCCATACCTTATGTCATTCCTCACAACAAAGTCCTGATTTGAAAGATGATTCATATTTGCAACTTCCTTAAAAAGAAAGGATGTTATAGTCATTGTTGCATAATGTTGATTTGCATTATGTTTGATCATGATGCCTTTCTTCCTCTGGAAATCTATGATTCATACATTTTGTAATCCTTTTCATCATGGGTGTCCCTGCTCCTTAGGATGAATTTGACCCTACCTCTTCATTATCAAATAAGGCAACCATCTTTATGCAGGACTCATTTGATAGATCTGTTGAGGGAATACAACTCTCCAAAAGAGTTGTTAATGTATAAAAGCATGAAGCAATATTGTTAATCCTTCTAGAATAGATAAATTCATACAGTGCTCCTCTTGAGCAGCTAGGTGGGATATCACAAACATTTAATTCAAAGTTTGTTATTTCCTCAACACCACAATTAAGTTCCTCTATCCAAACCAGTGTATTCACAAACAAATCTGCATGTGGGAATTGGATCCCAAGAACACATGCCCCAACCTTCATCATTTATTTTGAACACCTCCCTTAAGCCTAGCACATAAGCATCTACGTGTTCAATTGAAACCTTGTTGTAATGCCTCACTTCCATGCAAATACCACACCTGCTGCAAACACCATTTTAATGATGATCAGAGCAATTTATTTATTGAAATGGCACCCCTCTTCACCTGGTCGTGGTTGTTGTTTGTGGCCCGCTCCAAAACTGAACTATTATCAATCACAAGACACCTGTAAAATCGTGTAGCATGATATATCTTTAAATCTACCAGCAATCGGATTTCAAAACACCATCTGCAAAATTTTGGGCACCTATCAACTGATGGAATGAGTGGTGTCAGGCTTAGAAATTGCGTTGGTCTTTGTGTATTGACTTGTGTCTGGATCTGGCGATTTGGCATACAAAACAAACTGAGAATTTACCCGTGGCTTTGATGTGTTGTTTGGTATGTGGGCATGGCACTTGTGTGTCGACTTGGGTGGCTTTAACCTGTTGTTTGACTTGGCATGAGAATGACCTTGTGATTTTGTATGGATTTGTGACATGTGGACTTGAGCTTTGTCTTGACTCCTGACTTGGTGCACTAGGCTTATAGCTTAAGTTGGGAAATAGCTTGTAGGTCCCCAACCTTTGATAAGAGTCTAAAGCTTAGATATATTATTAAAAATCATAAACCCGATAGGTTGGATTAGGCTTAGACCTTAATATGACTTGGAGTTTGTCATATAATTAATGTAGCTTAGGTTTATACTTAGGCCATAGATCACTTACTGCACACACCACAAAAATTATATTATTTTTGTTTGAAAAAGGAAAAAACTAGGGTTTCAAGTAATAATTGACAATGATTTGGAATGCAGGTAAAAGCCATCAACGAGAGTTTTTATGGGAGTGTGACACTGGCCAAGAGACTGAAGAAAATGATATATCAAATGAAGGATGATGATAAAATTCATGAAAATACCAATGCATTTTGATTGGTAACAACATGGATACTTCAGATGGAGCAATTCTTTGATCTACATAATGTGCCACATACACAAAAGGTACGAATTGCTTCTTTATATTTAGAACCCAATCAATTTTTCTGGTATCGATTGCTTTGTTCTCTCAAATCACTCTTCACTTGGACAATTTTCACGGAAGAAATGATAGCACACTATGAGGATACAAGGAGCAATACCTTCTTTAGCCAATTGATAAATCTCAAGCAAAAGGATTTAGTTACAGAGCACATTGAGAACTTCCAAAGATTGAATATAAAGGTAACAAATATTCCATATGAGCACTTGATTGATGTATTCATAGGAACTTTAAAGGATAACATTCAACATGAGGTTCTCCTTTGGGAACCCAAATTATTGGAGAATGCATTTAAGGTGGCATGAAATGTTAAAAGTAAAAATATGGCTATGGCTACTAGAAGGACCAATCCCAACATCTATAGAGAGAATAATGCTCCTTCTTCTAAAACACCTCAACCTACAAGGTTGACACCTCAACAATTGGAG
>SNQJ01S0098185.1:46139-59101 GCA_010110895.2 Picea sitchensis | reverse complement strand
ATCAACATCTTAGTGCAAGAAGTTTTGAAGTAGGGGATTGGGTGTTTTTAAGACTACAACCATACAAACAGATGTCCCTCAAGCAAGCCAAAAAGGATAATAAATTATCACCAAAGTACTATGGCCCTTATAAGATGTTGCAACAGATTGGTACTATGGCATACAAATTGGAGTTGTCTGCATCTTCACGAGTACACCCATTTTTCATCTTTCATGCTTAAAGAAGGTTATAGGCGACAAGATCCCAATTCAAACTATATTACCAAAACTTGACGAGGAAGAAAAAATCATATTGGAGCCTGAAGCCATCACTGACACAATAGTTCTCCAGTTGAGGAATAGATCCATTTCAGAGTATCTCATTAAATGGAGGAAATTACCAGCTGAACATTCCACTTGGGAAGATGAGTCTTTTATACAGAAGCATCCAGAGTTACTCAAGCATTGCAAACAACACTTGTCTCAAGGGGAGGGGCATGTTAAGCCCTAATATTGTCTCATTACCCCTTAATTGGGGCATATTACATTAGTAATGTTATTTTATTTATGTCGAGTTTATTCCATTAGTTGTAATTATACCTCCTAGTCTCCTATATATACCAAGGAGACATTTTCATTTGGAATCATCTTGGAATTGTACATTTATGTGGGCATAAGGAGGTTGCCCCCTCGAAGAGGCTTATTACCTGAATTTCTCTCTTTTTCAAGGCGTTGAGTACTAACTCTGAGGTTTTTCTATGCTATATTGATATTTGGTTCTTAACAAACTCCCTTTCCCCTCAACCCACACATCAGTTGGACAGGAAATCTCAAATTTGTCATTCCAGGAACTTCAATTTCCAAAATGGAGTCTTCATTCTCTTATGTACAATTGTACAGTCAGTTTTCTTTAAAATTTGCAAAACAATGTGGGTATGCTTCCTGCATGGCTTCCTCGTGCTCCCATGTAGCGTCTTCGAGACCATGAAAGGTCCAATGAACCTTTACCAAGTTGATGTTTTTTCTCCTAATCACTTTGACTTTCTAGTCCAAGATGTGCATTGGTTCCACCTAGAAATCCCCTTCGTGTTCCACATGGATCACATTCTAATCAATCACATGATTAGGATAAAGTACATACTTTTTTAATAAAGACACATGGAATACATTACGAATTCTCATGGATGTTGATAATTCTACCATGTATGCAACTGGTCCTATATTTTCTAAAACCTCAAAAGACCCATAATATCTTGCTACCAACTTTGGGAAACTTCCCAATTTCAAGGAGCTTATTTTGGATTTAACTTTTAAAAACCCATGCTCTCCCACTTTGAATTATCTATGTGTTCTCTTTTTATCAACATAGCTTTTTTTTCAATCTTGTGCAACTTTCAAATTCTGCATGATCTTTACCATTTGTTCTTCCATTTCCTTTAGCAATTCTGGACCAATCATGGCTCTATCTGTTGGGTTATCCCAACTTACTGGTATGTTGCATTTTTTCCATATAATTCTTCAAATGAGCTCATATTCAATAATTCCTAATATCCATTATTTTAAGAAAACTCAATTAAATGGATATAGTCTTCCCACCTAGAAGGTTTTTCCATTACATACATCATCAACATATCTTCAATTATTTGATTAATCATTTATGTCTTCCCATCTGAATCTTAGTGATATGTTGTACTAAAACTCAAATTGGTCCCAATTCCTTTAAAAAACCCTTTCCAAAAATTGGAAGTGAACTTGGGATCTTGATTCGAAACTATTTCCTTAGGCACACCATGTAGCCTAAAAATTTCTCTCATGTAAATTTATGCAATATTGGTTTCCTTATGAGTTACTTTTACCGGAATAAAATGTGCATCCTTTGTAAGATTTTCCACCACTTCCATGATGGAATCAAGTTGTCTTGTTGTCCTAGGAAATTTGGTAATGAAATCGATAGTAACAAATTCCCATTTCTATTCAGGAATGGGAAATGGATACAACAATCTCGTTGGATGCTTGTGCTCAACCTTTACCTTCTGACATTCCATACATCTAGCCAAATAGTCAGTGACATATTTCTTCATACCAAGCCAAAAATATTGGCCTCTTATAGCTGTAATAGTTTTTTTATATCCTTGATGTCCAGCGTATGGCACATTATGCATCTCCTTCATAACATAATTTCTCAATTTCAAAAAATTGGGAACATAACTCTATTCTAGAATAAGTTCCATCTTCTTCCATCTTGCAATCCTTATATTTTTTATCTATATCATTTTGTTGTAAGATTTCTTTAACTTGCACATAATGTTGATTTGTTGTTACATCCACTAGAATTCTATCTTTCAAATTTGTTATGTACACACTAATGGTTGTAGCATGAATTTTATGCACCCTTCTACTAAGTGCATCATCCAACTTGTTCTCTTTTCCTTTTATGTGCTTTATATCAAATTTATATTCACTAAGAAATTCCAGCCATCTGGTTTTTCTAGGAGTTAGAGTTGGTTGTTCAAACAATATTTCATACCACTATGGTTTGTCCTTAACTCAAATATTTTACCCATAAGGTAATGCCTCCACATATTTAAGGCATGTACTATGGATGCCAACTCTAAGTCATGTGTAGAATAATTTATTTCATGCTCCTTCAATTTTCTGGACTCATAACAAATTGCACACCCATTTTTCATAAGAAATCCATCATGCCCTTCCTTGCATGCATTGGTGCACACAACAAAATCCTCATATAGATCTGCAAACTTTAAAATAGGGGCATTGGTTAGCAAATCCTTTAAACACTGGAAATTTTCTTCACACTTGTCACTCCACTCAAATTTCACTCCTTTCTTTTGCAAAGATGTTATTGGGTGTGCAATATTGGATAATTCCACAATGAATCTCTTGTAATAACCAGCTTGACCCATAAATGATCTAACCTTTGAAATGTTTGTTGGAGATGAAAAAATCTTGATTCTTTTATCCACTGTTATGCCATCTTCTGAGACAATGTGACCCAAATAATGGATCTGATTTTGATAGAAAATACATTTACTCAATTTGGCATACAATTGGTGCTCTCTCAACACTTGTAGCACCATCCTCATGTGTCGCTCATGATATTCCTCTGTCTTAAAATAAATAAGAATATCATCCAATATTACAATGACAAAATTATCCAGGAAATCTATGAACACCCCATTCATCAAACACATAATTGTAGTCGGTGCATTAGTTAAACCAAAAGGCACCACCACAAATTCATAGTGTCCATACCTTATCCTAAAGGTTTTTTTGTGAGTATCATCTTCTTTGATTCTCAATTGATGATAGCCTGGCCTCAACTCAATCTTGGAGAATATATTTTCTTCTTTCATCTGATTGAAAAGATCATCAATCCTTGGAAAAGGATATTTATTCTTTATTGTAACCTTGTTCAGTTGTTTGAAGTCAATACATAATCTCAACATTCCATATTTCTTCTTGACAAAAAGAGCTGGGGCACCCTAAGGAGAAACACTTGGGAATATGTACCCTTTCTTTAACAACTCTTCTAGCTACATTTGCAACTCTTTTATCTCTGGTGTTCTGATTCTATAGGGAGTCTTGGATACTAGGGAAACTCCATGAATTAAGTCAATATAAAAATATATATCTTTCTTTGGTGGCAATCCTGGAAACTCCTTAAACACGTCTTCAAAATGTTTCAAGACTAGATAATATTCAAGACTTGGATCCTTATCCTTCATTGGCTCTTCCATATGGGTTGCATATATCTGGCACCCTTTTCTAAAAAAATAATCCAGCTGCAATGCCAAAATTTCTCAAAAAGATATAGGCCTTGGAATACCTTGCACTATCCTAGAGTTCCCTCCCTCATTAATACATGTGGAATCCTTGTTATAACAATCTAAAACAACACGATGATTTTCTAGCTAATCCATACCAATCAAGCAGTCATAAGACCCAAGTGGTATGATGGTCAAATATGCCTTAGTGTTAATTCCATTCATATTCATAGGGAATTCTTTAAAAATATCATTAATTCTTCTCTTGGTTCTATTAGCTAGTTGAACTAACCAATACTTTTCATTATTACATTTCTTCAATTTAAATATTTCAACTAGCTTTATATCTATATAGCTATGACTAGCTCCAGAATCAATTAAAATAACTATGGGTTGATTATCAATCTTACCTTCCACTTCAATCATGTGGGATTGATAGTCTGCTTGTCTATTGTTTAAGGCTGCATAGATCCTTGGCATGTTTTTTCCCACATCCTCTATCTCCTCTTTCTTGATGGTATGCAAAGTATTTATCTTATCTCCTAGGTGAGGACAATCTTTATACATGTGATCTCCTTCACATCCCCAACACTTTATGGGTTGTTTTCTTGGCCTATTTCCCAAGGAATATGTCATTTTTTTATCGCCTTGAGATGGTTTTCCTTGTTTATATGCTTGAGATCTATTCCTTATGAAAGGTTTCTTAAATCCTTTCTTCCTTTGATTCATTTTCCCTTTCTTCTTGTTATCCCAATCCTTTTGAAAAGTTATCCTTCTTCTATTATTCTCATACAAATACTTATCCTTCCTTATGGCTTCCTCAAAATTCTTGGGCTCATCAAACTGAATTTTATCCTTGTAGAAGGATATAAATCCACTTAGGAACCTCTGAATTTTGACCTTCTCATCTCTGATGAAGCTCACATACCTAAGAAGTTCCAATAAATTTATCTAATAATCATTCATGGTCATGTTCCCAAGTTTGAGTTCAAATAACTCTTTCATCTTCTTGTAATAATATTTCTTTGACAAGTACTGCTACTAAAAATATTTCTTGAACTTCTTCCAAGAAATTATTTTCTCATCAAGGTGCTTAACTTGCTTCAGCAAATCCCACCACATAGATTCATTTCCTTGAATTTGGTAGGCTGCAATTATGTCTTCTGCATTTTATGAGTATTGATGCAACTAGAAATATTTCCTCATTCCTAGAAGCCATGCTTCTACATCTTCTCCTTTCGTGTTTTCTCCATCAAATGATGGTGGCTTGACTATTCTCATCTCCCCTTGCAAGCTATTTGACCCATGTCCCCTTCTCTGATGCTTTATGGGAGATATACTTCGGTTGCTTTCCAACCTTGAACGTGTATATGTTTTTCTAGTCGAGTTCCTTAGGGAATGACGATGTTGATTCCTACTAATACTCCTATATCATCTATATCCTCCATGATCATCCCTCCTATAATGAGATATGGATGCTTCCACTTGACTTGCACTGGCCTCCTGCTTTGTACTAGAATCCTTGTTAACTTTATTCTGCAACATATTCAAGCTTTGTAGTATCTCCTCTTTAACCTTCATTATCATTTCATTATTTTCTCTATAGCTATGCACTTCTCTTTGCATGTTTCTCATAGTTACAGGCTCTTTCATGTCTCTTCTTCCATTAGACCCAGTCTCAGCATTAACAATGTTGATATGGAGACCTCTAATTTTTTATTCATGGTTGTAAGGCCCTTGAGCATCCTCCATATATCTAGTTCTCATGTAGGAACTAAAGTCTGCTTTTCTGTATCTCTGATTTCGCAAGAATGTGCATGCAATAATTGTTGTTAGAATTAATCATGTTGCAAAATATTTATTAATTAGATTACAAGTCATTATTAATTTCAAATTATGAATAATATTAATGCACTATTCCAATGTATTACTTCTTAAATGCATTACTCTCATAAATATATTTCCAGTGGCTATACCTAAGCCTCATTCTGAGTTTTGAGTGAAAAGTTACAACATTTACAAGATTTTCACTCTTTTACTGCTACATAAATCTACTTTATCACTTCTAGACAATTTGATTTCCTAAATAAAAATTTTGGGTGGATATATTTCTTCTACTCCTCAATACCTTTCTAGAAACTATTCATTTGTTTAAATCCGAGCTCTGAGCTGAAAGTTATTGTTCGGAGAAGTTTTGACTATTTTTCCTAATTTATCCTTGTATGCTACAAGTATATTATTTATATTCTTGCACATTTTTACATACCCATATCCAAAATCTAGCTCCATGGTTGTCTTCTATGGCTCATAATATTTCCACGGACTGCTTCTGAGCCTAAAACGGACTTCTGAGCAAGGAGTTAGGCCCTTTGGAAGTAAATTGGTTTTGAAATTTTACCTCAATTGTTTCGACTCTAACTTTCTCATACGAGCTCCATTATGCACCCGAAATAGCTCATTGGATAGCTCTCTGAGTTGTTTTATTTAAGTTTCAAAGACACAATGTACCTTGGTACACTATGTTCTCATGGGTTTTGATTGTCTAAAAACATCATTTAAGGCCTCAAAATCGCCCTGCAAGTTCATAACCTTCAAAAACCCAAAAAAATATTACAAACTTGACAATTTTACTATTATAATCACCCTTTAATTCTGCACATCGATCTCAAAATCGGAAAAAATATAGAACGTTGATCCACCCTCCATCAACGATTGACGATTGACTATTCCTTTTTTCAAACCGAACATGCCCATCAATCTGCCTAACGCTCAATCTTCGGCCATCAGCCATTCCTCTTCACAAACAATCGTTTCCCACAAATATCATCAATCTCTAACCATCGGCCATCAACCATCAGTGAATTCCTTTGAAAACCAACATAGTTTCAATTTCGTCGAACCCCAACCATCAATCATCAACCAACTCTTGTTTGATGTGGAAACTATGCTGGCATGGCATGACATGTAGATGTTGATGTGGCATGACATTTCATCCCGAGGTATAAAATTGGTTGATATGGCATGACAAATGGATGTTGACATGGAATGGCATGTGGATGATGACGTCATCATCCTCTTTTCCTTCATTGAAAATCGGCCACTTCTCTTGGAAGACTTTAAAACACTTTGCTAATTTTGTCTATGCCTGATCATCAATCATTGGCAATCAAATATTTTTCTCAATCAAATGAAAAATCTCACCCCAGTTTTTCGATCCCCAATCATCGACCATTAGTGATTGGTGATCCCCTTTGAATGCATGAAACCTTATCCAATTTTCATCGATCCTCGACCATCAACCATCGACAAATTTTATTAGAGAACTTCGACACTTAGAAATTTTTGACCAAATTCCTGATGAATTCATACCTTCAATATACTTATTCAAAATGATATCAGACTTCGATCTATCAATATTCACCTGACTCTGCAGACACCTGATCATTAGCCATCAGCCTTTAGATATTTCTTTTCGACGCACAGAATATTTTCTTAAATATATCGATCCCCAATCATTGGCCATTGGTGATCGGAGAATTTTGTTGTTCGAATCCAAATCTTCACCAAACTCACTGATTTAACCATCGACCATCGATGGATTCTGTTGGATAACTTTAACACTTAGAAATTTCGGCCCAATTCTTCGACAAATATAGACCATCAATCTTCTCATTTTCCCAATTGTCGAAATTGAGTCTCAGTCATTGATCTACTCAACCTCTCAAACGGCTGAAACCTTATGAATTTTTAAAATTATCTCAACTAATCTATGTCGTCAATCTCGATATCAAACATGATCTCAACCATCAATTTTCTAAACTCTGTCCAAAGCTAAAGCGGATATTAAACTCGAATTTCAACCTTTCCAGGTCGAATTCATCTCTACAACCTACAGATTTAGTCCATTGAACCTCTCTTAGATCATCCCAAGTCATTTAAACTGATATTTTGCTCACGAAATTGGGGATCTTTCTCTCATATTTATGTGTTTCCCCAAATTTTCACAGATCAAAGTCTGCAACAACGAATTTCACCAATTCACTCTATTTCTTGGCCCATATGGGTCTAGTGTTGAACCAATCGCTATGATACCATATTGTAATGTACCCAACCCAAATCTATTCAAGTCACTGCTAAAACAACCCAATACAAATATATGATACTAAATCAAACGCAGAAAATAACACACAACGTGGAATTCAAGTTAATGCAGTTGTACATACTCAATAAAAACGTAAATATAATCAATATTATTATGCATATCATCAACTAAATACATACAACATTATTCAACCATAACATAGAGACATGAATGCATCTTTCTACTCGTCATAAGCAACATTAATCAAACATAACTCATATTAAAATGCATAGCAATTATATGTCATCATTTGACACATCAATATATTAGATAAGAACACTTATCTTATAAAATTATGCAACCTGTTGCAGAGTACAGACGTTCCTCCCAAATGTAGCCTTGATGTTCCAGTTCTCAACAACAAGACACCCCCAATTTGGGGCTATGAATCCACAAGAGACGGCGGTCCCTAAGGATGGCTAATGTCTCCCTCTCGACAGTAAAACTTGCAGCTAACTCCAGTTCACCATTTGCCTTCCCCTCAACCTGCAAAACCCAAGGGATGGAATCCCCCTTCACTACTCATAGTCCCCTAGGAATTTCCACTCCCCTCTAGGGCTTCCAACACAGGTTGGATAGGAATTATTCTCATTGGGACTTCAATAATTCCACACCAGCAAACACAAATTATCCCAGTAGAAAAATGTGTGCTTCCTTGGCGAAATTTGAACAATTCGTTACTTCAGGCATGCATCCTCTTTATCCATGAAATTATAGCTCCAAACAACATCCAAACATTCCCACAAAAACTTCCTTTAAGATTCATCACTCAAAACTCCATTGTTGGCCAAAAACATCCATGTAAAACAACTCTCTTTGAAAAAACGTGAATGCATAATTTGGGTCTCCTACCCATACAAATTTCCTCTCTTTCTCTTTGACGTGCACTCTTCCCCAAGTTGATTGTACTCAACCCCCATTCTCTCAATAAATATGGGAAGTGACTTTCACACCAACCCTCTTACATGAATTCAATGATTGTGTTCTAGCACACTCGACAGCTAATGGAAGGTTCATGGTAAGCATAATTTAAAAGGAAATAAGAAATGGGTTTTGGTTTAATAGATATGGGTAAACCCTCCCCTCGCTTGGACCCCTTTCCCTCTCTAGTGGATATTTAGCCCCCAAATCTCCTTTTGTGTCCCTCTACAGCAAGTGATACATTTTATTCATTATATTCCATTTACATATTACATCGCTTTGGCTCTCATCCATATACTATATTTACTATATACATCACTTGGCTCTCGGCCATATACAACATCTACAACATCTACAACATACATCGCTATTTTTTGGTTTTAAAACATGGATGATACAAAGAATATCATTCATTTCAACTCACCACATCTAAAACATTATCATCAAGAGGTGCATAGATTAGTAGATAATTTTCTAGCCTCTAACATCATTGTTGTACCAAGGAAAAAAAACCATTGTGGTTGATTCTTTATCTGCTGTTGCTTCAAGGTTATCTTTGTTAGAATACTTTGAAGAAAGCATTTTTCTATTGAATTATTATAAAACTCCTCATTCCTATACAATATTACTAATTGGAGAGTTTTTGAAGGGGATAAACAGATTTTGGAATTTCTTACCAATGGTGAAAATTTCAAAGATTTAGCTATATACGATAAAGAGTTCCAAGTGTCATTAGAAAAATATTCTAAAAAGGTAAGTGAATTCAAATTACATATCATGCCTAAAGGAATCACCAATATGGAGAAATATTTTGACTTACGAAACAAATTTTAGAGATATCCTAATGTCAAAACAAGTAGTTCAAGTTTAAGCTATGAATTATTTAATTTAGGCACTACAAAAAATCAAAAAAATGTGAATTTAGGAAAAGGTTTCTTTGAACAAGAGAAGAAAGATTATATTAATTTTTTCAAAGAATATCATGATATTTTCACTTGGTCTTATGATGAATTTAAAACATATTATACATGAATTATCTACCATACCATACCAATGCAAAATATGTTAAGCTTTTTTAGCAAAAACTACATAGGTTTCGTCCTTCACTCAAACCACTAATCCAGAAAGAGATAAATAAAATTTTAGATGCAAAGATTATTTTTCAAGTAAGGCACACAGCATGGGTTTCCAACCTTATCCCCATGAGGAAGAAAACTAGAGAAATTTGTCTTTGTATTGATTTTTGGAACTTGAACAAAGCTTCGGAAAAAGACAACTATCCAGTTCCGCCTATGGAACAAATTCTACAAATAGTATATGAATCTGAGATGTTCTTACTTCTCAACGGATTCTATGAATATAATCGAATATTAGTATCATAGGAGGATAGACTCAAGACTATATTTTGTACCAAATGGGGTACCTTTGTATACAAATGGATGTTTTTTGGGTTAATTAATGTTGGAGCCACATTTGAGAAAGTGATGGATGTTTCTTTTAAATATTTGATCAATAAGTGTGTGTTATTATATCTAGATGATGTAACGATTTATTTGAAAAATAGAACTAATCATATTTCCCATCTTACTGGGATTTTCGAAAGATGCAAAAAAGTATGGCATTTCTCTTAATCCAAAAAAACACCATTTTTGGAGTAATTGAAGGGAAACTTTTGGGTCATATTATATCAATTGTGGCAAAACAATCGATCTTGAACGTGTAAAGGTTATATCTCAATTATCTTTTCCTCATAACAAGAAAGAAATGCAGTCTTTCTTTGGAAAGATTAAATTTGTTAGAAAAATTATTCCCAATTTCACTGAAACTACAAAACCATTGCAAAAAACGATTCGAAAAGAATCAGAATTTAAATGGAATAAACAAGAGAAAGAATAATTTAACAAAATCAAAAATGTTATTCCCAATGCTCTTATTTTTCCCAGACTTGATTTTAATCATGCTTTTATTATATATAATTTCACTTCTGATTAATCTCTCATTGTAGTTTTGACACAAAAGAATGATGAGAACCATGAAGCTCCTAGTTCTTTCATGAGCACTAATTTACATAGAGAGGAGTTGAACTATATTTCCATAGATAAGTAAGCCTTTGTGGTATATAAAGTTGTTAAACATTTTAGATCATATATCCTCAAAATCACATTAAGGTCAGTGTAACACACCATGTTGTACGATCATTGTTTACTCAACAAGAGGATAATGTAGAGGGAATTGAATGACTTATATACAAGAGTTTGACCTTGAAATAAAAACATGTCCACATTGTGCGAGGTCAAGAGTTATGTAAGTTGGTTGTAGAATCTCAATATTCTTCACTCATAGAAGAAGAAAAAGAAGGATGGGAAAATGAGATCTCTATTTGTTCTAATGATACACTTTATATCCCACCAACTAATGATTCTTGGTATTCTAATAAGATTTATTTTCTACATCATGGAGTATGTCCTAATCACATGAATTCGATAGAGATAAGGGAGTTAAGATTAAAATATGCTTAATATAGATTAATCAACATTGTTCTATTTTGAAAAAATTATGACGGAGTGTTGTTGAGATGTTTAGATAAAGAAGATGTTGAGAAGTTTTGGAAATATCTTCATGATGGGATAGGTGGAGGTCATTTTGTTGGAGAAACTACAGCTCGTAAAGTTTTGAGAACTAGATATTATTGGCCTGCTCTCTTCTGAGATGCATATGCTTATGTAAGCAAATGTAGAATTTTTCAATTAATCGTAGGGAGAGAAAATAAAGCATTGATACCACTATAATTGGTTACAATTAAAATACCATTTGAGAATTGATGCATAGACATAATTAGAGAGGTAAACCCTCATTCACCAAAGAAACACAGATACATTTTAATAGAAACTGACTATTTTACTCACTGGTATGAGGAAATCCCTTTAACCATGTCAATGAAAAGGTATTCATTCAGTTTTTAGAACAACATTTAATTATAAGGTTTAGGGTACCTTATGTGATTGTTTTTTATAGTACTTCTTATTTTTCTTCAACTTTTTCATCTGAGTTTTCATTAGATTGGGGTATCATCTTAACATAGTTATCTAATTATTATCCTTAGGTAAATGGGGTAGGTGAGTCAACCAACAAGAACTTAATTCAAATTTTGAAGAAGACTGTGATAGAAAATCATATGAATTGGCTTAACACATTATCTAATGCTCTCCTTGCAAATAGAAATATTACAAAAGAAGAATTGGGTACTTCCTTGTATTATCTGGTGTATGGAAAATATGTAATAATCCCAACAAACATCTAATTAACATCCCTTCAGTTATCTTAGGCATCAAGAGGTCAACCTATTTTTTCTCTCCAGGATAGAATTCATACATTATTGGTGTTGGAAGATCAAAAATAAAAATCCAAACATAAATTTGCAGCGCATCAACAAGTAGTGAAACGTTGATTTGATAAACATAAAGTTGGTAATAAGAATTTTGATGTAGGTGATTTGGTCTTGAAATGGGATAAAGTTAATTAACCAAAAGGTAAACACTCAAAGTTTCAAAGATTATGGCTTGGCCCTTACCAAATTGCTGAGAAAATAGGAGCTAGCACATATAAATTACAAAGTTTGAGCAGAGAATTGGATTCTCTTCTTGTTAATGGTCATATTATTAAAAGATACTTCACTTAGCAATTCTTGAGAGTAGTTTTGTATCATAGTTTTTATTGTTTTGATTATTGCATCCTTTTAATTAAGCCTCATTTTTATTTTTTAGAAAAATTGTTGTCATCTTTTATATTCTTATTAATGACAAGTTTGTTTACTAGTTGCATGATTTGCATGTTTGATTTTGGTTTGTTTAAATAATTTTGGGGGATGTTGAGTTTTCATCCATTGGTGTGCGAAATAGGACATTCTAGTTCTCAGTTAAATGCATCATTTGTAGTAAATATTAAAAGTAAAGTAAGTTGATGGTGAGCATAAGTAGGATTCATATAGTACTTATAGTTTATTTCATGTGTGAATTTGAGAAAATACAATGCTTTGTTGGTGGTGATAATGCCTATTATCAAATATGAAAAGATCGAAAACTCGTATATTCTATAAATCATGACCAAAACAATGAACAAAACTAACAAATGCTATG
>SNQJ01S0098185.1:0-30903 GCA_010110895.2 Picea sitchensis | reverse complement strand
CACCTCTTCCTCTTCCTCTACCTCTAGTACGAGGAAAAGTATTATTATCAGCATAATATCCTCTCTGCTCAATATGCTGTCCTCTCTAATCAACATATGGCCCTCGCTGTGAGGTCCCACCTCTCTCTGTATGAGTCTGAGGTTTCTTCCATTCCTCCTTGGGCTTCTGGTATTTATCTTGGGAAACTGATTTGCCTCTGGGCTAACTTCTGCCTCTGCCCCTCTGACTCTGCTTTCGGCTCAGCTTCTCCTCAGCTTTCAGAGCCATCTGATAAGCATCTTCCACCGTTCAGATGGTTACCATGCTCATCTCATCCTAGATATCATATCTCAGGCCATTCATATATCTAGAAACTTTCTCATCATCGCTCTCCCAATGACCTGCCCTGATGTTCAGTTTATAGAAATCTTCAGTGTATTCTTTTACTGTCATCAGCTTCTGTCTCAGGTCCTGCATTCTCCTAAACAGAGTAATTTGATAATCCCTGGGGATGAATTTCGCCTTCATCTTTGCAATCATCCTATCCCAACTCTTGATATTCTGCTTGCCCTTGCAGTGTCTATCAGCTTGTAGCTCATCCCACCACAATGCTGCATGTCCCTTCAAGCGTGTGACAGCATGCTTGACTTTCTTGTCCTCTTCGACATCTTCGTAGTCGAAGTAAGTATCCAGAGCTCTAATCCAATCTAGAAGCTCCTCTGCATCCAGGTTTCCCTCGTAAACTGGAATGCCCATCTTCGCTCTTGCACCCATCCTTGCAATAGCTCTGATCAAGCATTCGTTTGATGCATCTTCAGCTGCAACTTCTTCTTCTCATTCAACCTCGACTTCACTCAGATCCCCTACACTAGCTGTGCGTCTTTGCGATTTCTCCATGTCTCCGAGTCTTGCTTGGAGATCATGCATTTGTCTCTCCATGATCGGATCTATTACCTGCCTGCCTCTTCTTCTCGGCATTTCCCTATCTTCTGGATCGGGTGATTGTCTATCTCTCCTTGGCGGCATGGTGAATTCTCTTCCTTCTCTGCTACAGAAAGAAAAGACTCTTTCTGTGCTCTGATACCAAACTTGATGCAGCCACGCTCGCGAGCACGTCTGCTCACAGGATCTTCTCTTCTCAACTGGCCCGAAGAACTCTAAGGCTCCTCTAATTCCCTATCGAGAATTCTGCACCCACAACACACTCTCCACGGAATCTCCTCTTTACAATCGGGAGATCAAACTTCGCGACTTTGTGAGGTCAGTGGTCGAACATTCGACCCTCGAATCCCCGATATCCGATGACATTCAACGCTAACCTTTTCCTATCAGGATTTCCTCGATCGCGATTTCGGCATTCGCGATGTCGAGTAATTTGTATCCCCGATGCCCGATGCCTGATATGCCAAAACTCTGACACGCGCGAGTTTGATTTTCTACACCCCGTCACCTCTATCGGGATTTCAGACTTCGCGAGATCGCGAATCCTGATGTCATTGTTTCAGGACTTCTCGCTACAAAACCTTGATAAGGCGTGCCACCTGTCTACCTACTGACCCTTGTGGCCCCACCCTTTTCCTTAGCCGTCGGGATATCGCGCTTCACGGTTTCACGATTTATGTTGCAATGTTCACGGGATTTTCACCCACGAAACTCCGATATGGGATTCCACGTGTAGATCCTACGGCCTCTATGGCTCGGATCAACGGTCCTGCCCCTCCTGAGCTTTTAACCTCTCTGTGAAGACCTATAGTATCTCCCCTACGCCTCCTTGAGATCTGACGACTCACGGGATGTCGCGAATCCTCCTCGGAGAATACCAACCACCCATCTGTCCTTGGCGATTCCTGCGAATGATTAAGTGTTCCTCCACGGAACTCGTCCACCTGTGTGCAAAATTGCAACGCCTGCTCAAACACTTCCCAGCACAAGCTCCCTGTGATTTCTCTTGTGATTACTCGAAGGTTCTATACCTCCTGATCTTTTCCCCGGCTTCAAGTCCTTCAGAAAGAAACCTTTTGCTCGCACTCCTTGCAGCAACCATCAAACACCTCAAGTACTTGAATTCTTTCGTCTCTGTGCACACCTGCAACAACATTCCTTCAGCTCTTTCTCAGGTTCGCAACCCTGAACTTCACTCGGCCTGCGCACTCCTTGCATGGCTCCTATGCCAATTGCACTTTTGAGAGAATGAGAAAAAAAGAAACTCTATCTGAACCCTCTGTCAACGCACTCCTTGTGGACACTTCGACTGCACTCCTTGTAGGAACTCTTGTTCAGATAGAGAAACAATTGAAACTTAGTCCTTCCCCCTTTCAGACTTCAAATTCAAAGCATGAAATCACATACACAGCATATAAAGCAAATGTATAATAGGAAGCAAACATTTGTGAGCATATCATTCAACATCAATACATAGAGAACAACACAAACCATAAATTTGAAATCAACCTCTTTCTATTAATCCAAATATCTGTACATGGGTGTTCTTACACAACTCTCTGCATGCTCTATGCTCTTCTTCAGAATAATATTACAATGCACAATGAGGGTGTCTATATCCCGTTTCCCTCTTGCGCTCTAGAAACTGTCAAATCTACACATTCGATTCTACCTACTTACATTAACTACTTTAAATGCCTTTCTATCTACTAAGGACGAGAGAAATCCGCTCAAGGTCTGATTTACAATATACAAGTGTGCCTCATCTTAATTACTCATTTAAGATCGCGCAACAACTTCCAAGGTGTTTCAAAATTTGTGTTGGCGCTTGTCCAGCTGTCTCTTGCCTTCCGCGCTGGCCCACTTGATGTGGGAGATGCTCCTGCATCAGTGGACTATCCTTCCATTGAACTAACACTTCATGGATGGTGTGTTGATGGAGGCGACATTTTCACTAGTCCAATCCAGCTTGTGGCTGGAATCAAATGGAACCTTCTTCATCTAACTCTGGTAGACTGGTTTGAGC
The DNA here is from genome assembly GCA_010110895.2 of Picea sitchensis. Taxonomy (NCBI): domain Eukaryota; kingdom Viridiplantae; phylum Streptophyta; class Pinopsida; order Pinales; family Pinaceae; genus Picea; species Picea sitchensis. The sequence continues at coordinate 27,955 of SNQJ01S0098185.1, read as the reverse complement.
AGTACGAAACTTGGTGCCAATCACTTTCTTCAGGAAAGAGACATGAAATAAATGATGTATCTTAGAGTTGTTGGGAAAATCTAATTGATAGGCCACTGGTCCCACACGTTCAGGAATATTATAAGGACCATACAATTTTGAGGCCAATTTCTAACACTGTTTATATTTGAGTGAAGTATGCTTATATGGTTGTAGACGAAGAAACACTTGGTCCCCTTCAACAAATTGATATTCAAAACGACCCTAATCTACTTGTTGCTTCATGCAGTTCCAAGCCATGACCAAATTTTCTTTGAGAGTACGGAGAATGATCATGGGGGTTGTAAGATTGTGGTCAACCTCATATACCTTTGAGATTCTTGACATATATGGGAGAATTGATGGTGGCTTTTGTTCATAGATTGCTTCAAAGGGATTCATGTGAGTGGTCATATGGTAAGAGGTGTTGTACCACCATTCAACTAAGGGTAACCACTGAACCCACTGATGTTGTCACTCAGATGCAAAGCAACACAAATATTTTTCTAGGAACTTGTTGATCACTTTCATTTGGCCATCCGTATGGGGATGATAAGCTATACTAAGATGAAATTGGGTTCCTTGGAGCATGAATAATTCTTGCTAGAAATTGTTGGTAAAAGTTGGATCACGATAAAAAACAATAGAATGAGGCAATCCATGGAGTTTGAATATATTATCCATAAAACATTGAGCCATTGTAGATGCTGTGAATGGATGTTGAAGAGAACAAAAATGAGCATATTTGGAGAGACAATCCGCTACCACCATGATGACTATCTTCTTTCCTAATTTGGGTAAGCCCATAATGAAATTGATAAAAACATCTGTCAAAATAGTAGGTGGAATTAGAAGCGGTTGGAGTGTGCCAGGAGTTTTTACAATCTCTCCCTTATTATGTTGACATATATCACATTTTACCACAAAGGTGCGGATGTCCCATTTCATACCGTCCTAGAAGAAATAGGGTTTGACATGTTCATAAGTTTTGGTAAAACCTAAATTCCCTGCAGTATGAGAAGAATGAAACTCAGAGAGCACCTTGGATTTAAGGGTCGATTGTTTGCTTAAATATAAGCGACCTTTATAGCAAAAATATACATTGTGTCAAGAGTATCCTCGAGCATATTAGGGATCCTGTTGCAGTTTTTGGATGAGGATGGATATTTTGGGGTCGTGCAACCATTCCTGGAAAACAAACTAAAACCAGTCAGCGACAGTGAATGAGAGGGAGAAGAGGGACCCTTCTTCTTCATATTTCCTAGAAAGAGCATAAACTGTCACATTTTCTTTACCCTTTTTGTAAATGATCTCATAATCATATCCAAATAGCTTGGTCACCCATTTTTGTTTCTCTGGGGATGAAATGAGTTGCTCTAGAAAGTCCTTGAGGCTTTTCTGGTCCATTTTAATTTGGAATTGTTGTCCCAATAGAGAAGGGTTCCATAGATCCACTGCATGAAAAATATCCAACATTTCTTTTCCATAGATCGATTGGCCCAAATGTCACTTTGAAAACTATTTACTGGTGAAAGCCAAAGGACGTCCACCTTGCATGAGGACTGCCTTGATTCCTCTCCCTGATGCATCACATTACGAAACAAAGGTCTTGGTGAAATCAGGTAGGGCCAGTACATGAGTAGTTCACATAAATTCCTTCAAGGCTTGGAAGGTTTGGTTTGCATTGGAGTCCAACTGAAGGCATTATCTTTAAGGAGAGATATTAGGGGGCCATAAATGTTCCATAATTCTGAAAAAAAATGAGATAATAGCTCGTTAAACCCAAGATACCACACAAAATTTAAAGAGTTTTAGGGCAAGGCCAATTCTGCATAGCTTCAATTTTCTTAGGATCCACCCTTACACCATCCTTTCCAACAATATGACCTAGGTACTCAACTTTAGAGATGCCAAAAGCACATTTAGACAGTTTGAAGAAAAAATTGTACTTGGAGAGGATATGGAGAAATTGATCTACATGGTTGAGATGGGATGGCCACGTTTTACTATAGATGATAATATCATCAAAGAAAACTAACACATAGTTATGGAGGAAAGGACAAAAGATGTGATTCATGAGACTTTGAAAAGTGGAGGGGACATTACAAAGACCAAAGGGCATGGCCAAGAACTCATAGTGGCCCTCATGAGTGTGAAATGTCATCTTGGGGATGTCTTCCTCTTTCATACATATCTCGAGGTCAAGTTTGGTAAAGTATTGAGCCCCATTGAGTTCATCCACAATGTCATCTATGATGGGAATGGGGAATTTGTCCTTGATGTTAAGTTTGTTGAGTGTATGAAAATTAGGACAAACACATGCCTTCCTTATTAAGGACCATGACAATAGGGGAAGAATAGGGGCTGGTACTAGGACATATAACACATTCTTATAACAATTCATGGACAATTGTATCAATTTCATGTTTTTGAGCAAAATGATGACGATAAGGGAGAACATTGGGAGGAAGAATGCCCAACATTAAAGGAATGGAATGATCATGGTCATCGTGGGAGGAGGGAAGGACTTGGGGGGTTTGGAAAATAGTGTGATGGCATGAAAGGATAGCTTGAAGGCCGAGGTATACTAGGGGTATCTCAACTACTTGAATGGAATGGAGTTGGGCGATGATTCCAGAATGACCTTTTTTGATTATCTTTTCCATGCGGTGGTGATCCAGATTATTTTCGGCACGAAATGAGAGTGGAGATATAATAAAGAAATGAAAAGAGATATCACAGATATTCAATAATATAACATAAATGTATCATATATGAAACCATAAACACAGATATATAGTAATACACGATTTCTATTAATCAAAGAAATGTACAGAGATTGTAAAAATACAAAGTGAAAGACTCGCTAGAATGGTGGCAGCTTATCTCTAAGAAGAGATGTGGCGGCTACTCGCATTCGCAAAAAGATCATTAAAATGAGGCTCTGAAGGCCTTTTTACAATAAACTGGAATGCCAAAAACCCTAGACATCCAAAAACCTAACCCTAGGAGATGAAGCACCAAAATTCATGTGGGCCCCGTTTGGGTAAGTTGGTGCATCAACTTCCCAGGGTCGTAACTTTTGCATATGATCTCCATTTTAGATGTATGATAGCTCATTGGAAAGGTATCACCAAGGAGATTCATTTTGGGGTCTCAATCATGCCTTCGGCTATCATTGAGAATCTTGATCTCGAAAAACCTTCATTTGGGCCCTTAAAATGGCCTCAGAAGTTAAAAACTGCTAAAAATAGTAAATTGCCAAAATTTATAGAAAATTGTTTTGAGCCAGTCGGAAAAGGTGGGTGGCCACCGATATCCACCTGGATCAGGTGGGAAGTGATGATATCCAGAGATCTTATGGTAGTACCTTGGAATTTATACTGTTGGCATTCCTGCTGGAATTGCATGGTTAACTCCTTAAAATCTATGAGTATGGGTCCTGGGGTGCATCACCATTTCCCACCAAGCACAGTGTCACAACCACCCATGTTAATAGAAAACATGTGAGATTTCAGGTTATACTAACCAATTTGTAAGCGCACATTTTCACAACTCCCTCCACATTTCATGGAACCACCATTAGAAATCATGATTTGAAAATTGCTGACAGCGCAGATATAGAAATTGACTTCTTGGTCAAGGTGGTGATAAATGAAATTATGAGTGTTGCCACTGTCAACTAGGAAGATGAATTTCCTATGCTTAGTGTAACCAATCAATTTGAAGGTTTGAGGAGTAGAAAAACTAGTGAGAGCATGTAGCGAAATCAGTGGTTCAACTTTGAGAGGATCATAGGGAGGTGTAAGATCATCAGTTGGGGGTAGCACTACTTCAGGTGAAACCTCAACATATTCATCGAAAACATCCTTGGAAATGGCCATAAAAAGTTTTTTTTATTTACACTTGTGCCCTGGAAAGTATTTATCATCACAATTATAACAAAGACCCTTGATTTGGTGTTCAACGATTTCTGCCCATGTTAACTTGTGGACATTCAAAGGAGTGGCATGAGGGGTAGGGGTTGTTGTTCCTGAGTCTGTACTTAAGGCTTAAAAGTACAGTTTCAAGGCATCCGAAAGTGGGTAATAGATGGAGAAGAGGGAAGTGTAAACCTTCGGTAAAGGAAACTAGGGAAGATTCCTACGTTGTCGTTGTCTAGCTTCCAACTGTTCCTGGATAGTTATATCTTGTTCAATGGCTGCTCATGAGCGCTCAAGTTCGACCTGGTTAGTAGCTATTTTAAGGATTGTATCAAATAAGTTTAAAGCGATATGCGTTTGGTCTGACAGTCTGGGTTTGATGTTAGGTTGTGTTGGTATAGGGACAGTCATGGAGGAACAGTAAAAGTAGGAAAGACTTCAAAGAGAGATTAAATGTTGTCTCGATTTGGTCGAATAAAAGAGATTTTACGGTTTTATAAATAAAATAGGGATGCAAATCAAAGGCTCTTTCCCATAACTGTATTATATTTTAATAAAAGGTGTGAGGTGGGAGAAAAACATTTAGCTGTCTATAGTGTAAGGCTTCTACCATGGGAGAATCTCACGAATAAACAATAGAGGAAAATGTAAGGAAATAACCGATGTAGCAGAGAATATATGTAGAATTCTGAAAATGCAGATTGGTCTTACACCTGCTGATAGCTGGTGCAGAGGAAAGACAATAAACAATTACAGAAAACCAAAATTCATTCGCTATAGTAGTGGTCGTACTAAAGTATAACGAAGCACATCAATTATGAATATGAAATGAAATGAAATATGAAATATAAAGAAACAAACTTGTAACACAGTCGTGACAGAATTGAGAATCTTCAGATTTGCTTGTATTAACTTCTCAAATGTAAAAAAATCTGTTACAATCGACACAAAAAGGTCCAGCCTCGTTTATTTCTTTCTGTGATATATTTATACAATTTTACGAAGCAGGTAGAATCTCAATAGTCACAAAATTTCAGTTATGACAGAGAAGAGAGCAATCGCTCCATTTCTCCTACTCTGTCTTCACTTGGTGCCAGATGTTTGTTGTTGCGCGAGCTCGGTACAGGCGATACACCTTTCCACCAGCTGAGATATTAGCCGCGATGGTTCCGCTTGACAGCTAGCTTCGAAGAAGTAACATTCTCGGGCTAACTGCTGCAGCCTGTCTTCCATCTATCCATCGATGATGTCGATGGCACACAATTGCGCGTTGGGTTTGATCATGCATTTATTTACTTGGACTAGGTCCACCATAGTCATTTGAGAGATATCGGCTGAATCCCTTTCTTCCTTTTCCTTCAGATCAAGTGAGATCTATTCCACATTCATTTGCATCAACGCCTTGGCATTGTTTCCACTGTCAATGCCCAAAAACTCGCCATCTATAGAATTAAAGGCCTCCTCTAAGGAATTGGTTAAATTTTGGGCTTGTTGCTTGCCTTCGGTGATGTTATGCTCCCATTCCTTTAACAAAATGTTTCCTCGGGTTTGCTCTGAAATGGTGAACCTAGGAGTACCCGCCGAAACCCTGTTGTTCGTGGCTATTACCACCTCCTGGAAAGTGACCCGAGATGCTTCTGCATCCCATTCTCTGGCCGATAAGTTCTCGGAAACCTGATTGACCAACAGACATTTTTCCCGGATCGCCCCCAACTTGGCGAGCAAATTCTGTTGTGCTGAAAATATTCTGCTCCAAATCTCGATTGCCTGGGATTTGAACGCCCCGATGTCTATCATTCTATTCTCGGTGATCTCCACCCTAGCCTCCAGTTGCTCAATAAAATTCCTTTGCTGACTCGCTTGCATCCGACCATCTCGGATCACCAACTGTGTTTGCTCAAGCTTAGTTTTGAGCATTTCTATTTCATTTTTATCGGCCAATCTGGCCTGCTCCATTCCCACGCTCATCTGATTTCTAGCATTCTCCGCTGCTGTGGCCAGTCTGTCTTCAAGGGTCTTAATTAGGCGATTTTTTCTTTTGAGTTGGTTTTTTAGGAGCCCGACTGAGAATTGATTCGCCGAGGCGTATGCTCCTAGTGTGTTTTCTATTTTAGTGGCGAATTGCTCATTCTTTTTATCCTTTCCCTCCGTCATAATTTTATACTTCTTGGAAGTCGACTCTCATTCTTGGTAGAATTCTCTTTTTACTACTGCTTTCCTCTTTTTATCAAAGAAAAACTCGTTCGGAGGGAGTTCTTCTACTCTTATGGGCCTCAGGTCTTCGTTGAAAATCCATCCTGCATCGATGTTTCCCTGCGTCGACTGCAAGGGGGTGACTGATGTGATGGGTTCTCCGATCTGCTTCACAGATTTTCCTGGAGTATCTATCCCTGTCTCCGGATTCTGCTTCTTTGGCGGTTCTGGAGTTTTTATCTCTGTCTCCAGGTTTTGTTTCTTCGGCGGGTCAGGAGTCTTTTTCTCTGCTTCCAGATTCTTTGTTTGTTCCCCCCCGTCCTAGTGTTTTCCCTAGTCAGGAGTTGCATCCTTAGAACCTTCGACATCCTTTTGTTTTGTCTCCGAAACACCTGGACCCTCACCTCGCAACACAACTAGAAGACAACTACGTCGGTGTTCCTGGAACTTCAACACATCGGCTCTTTCCGCAGGTTCCAAGGATTGAATCCGGTCTAGAATTTCTTCATAGGACCTCGCCCCTCGGAAAATGTCGTCTGAGGGAGAATTCTCATGCTCAAATATTTTGAGCCCGCAATTAGCCAAATGATTGCTCATGATCCTCTGTGGATTGTGTCTTGTATTCAATGGAGACCAAATTTAGGTCTTCCAGGGCTGCAGCCTCGTCTTTGGCATGCCCAAAATCTAAGAAGGAATAGGAATTCAAACGACTGGGAAAAGACAACCATACCTTCTTTGAGTACCCTTTAAGCTCTTTACTTACACTGCCAATTACCGTCTGCCGGGTGACCTCGCGACAAGCTAGCTTATCGAGAATGAACAATGGCAACGCATGTCGAGGAACATAAGCCCTGAAAACTCTGAGGTATGAAAATTCTACCTCTACGTACCAGTCTACTATGATGCTCAGATTTGTCACTATGCTGTTCGAGATACGGGGTGGTGGGTGACCAAAAATGGCGATGTGCAGGGGCACCATTACCCAGTTAAAAATTTCATATGCAAAATTTTCCGCTTTGTTTTCCCATAGTTTTTCATGATATACATGTATGGGTTTGTCTTCGACCGGAGTCCAACTCCAGCTCATCAATGGAAATGGTGTCATAGAACAAATTGTGTCCATAATGTATGCGGACATGAAGAATGATGACGCCTTCCCATTCTCCTTCTGCTCTCGATACTCTGTGACCCGATTGGCCAAGCTATCCGAAAGCATCTTTGCCCAATCAAAAGAACATCCTTCGGCGACCCGGAACATTAGAGGCACCCACGCAAGGAAAAAATGCGCTGTGTCCTCTCTCTCATATAACCGACATGTCATCATGGCCACATATTTATACTGCGGTTCTAACGAAGCGACTGAATAAATGCCGTGGTTATCAGCTCTGAACTTCGTAGTGTTTTAAACCCAATCCTTTATCAAACTGGACATGGTTTTATCATATTGTATGCATTCCTTCTCCTTGAATTCCTCCAAGAACTCAGTGCCATATGTGTGGTCGGACGTTGCGGGTAGCTAATACATAGTTTGCAGATGCTCTGGCCTAAAAGTCCCGACGGTGACTCTCTGCTCGTTCATGATAGTCCTGGTCGGTATGTACACGTGATCCAACGCCCATCGGATCATGTCATAATATGTAAGGAACCGTGGCCTGGCTGCTACCCTGTGCATTCCGGATTGGATGACTATTTTGTACTTGGTGGTTATATCATCTCTTTTGTTGTCGTTAGAGTCGTCGGAATAATCCACTAATTTTGATTGCAGCATATCTGAAACATATGACCAGTGAGGGACCGAGTCGATACTTCGGGGCGAAGTATCGGAGACATTATCTGGGCCTTGTCCCGAAACCTCAATATTTTCCTTTGCTGCTTTCCATGAAGCCATGGCTGAAGCTTGCGTTTTATCTCTTCTGCGATAGAACTGCATATACATACAGAAGTCAGTTTACTCAGAAGTGATGAGCTCTGCATAATATGAAATGCATTTTTTATAATGAACCATAACTCTTACATATATTTGAAAACTCGATACCTTTCAGAATAAGTCTGTCAAATCATAATTATAAATAAATCTTTGCTGTAAAAATCCGATCTATATTCATAGATTTACCCTATTTCCTCATTAATGTCATAAATTTTGGCGGTTTTAAACTCTCAGTTGGCACATGGATGAAAAGGCTACCTCGTAAATTGTGCAGAAGTCAAAGTGTGGGGTATTCATTTATTTATCTTAATTAATTCGGTTTTACCGCTGTTAACTGTGTTTCGGTACTCGTTATATCGAGGATTTTCCTTTAACATTTTGAGTCTCCAACTCCTGAGACTGCGAAGATCAATTTTGGTTTAATTAAAGGTAATCATGATTTGGGGCTTGGTTAATCTTATAATTATTATATTCGCCATATCGCGACTCGGCGCTTCGCAGACGAGTTTCTTAGAGATTTACATGCCGAGCTGCGAAACCACGAGATCACGATAACATGAATAAATTAAGGGAAAGATAATCTTGAATTAAAAGATTAATTAATCACGTTATAACTGCATCGTGATCTCATGAATCGGGATTTAGATGGTGTAACTTTTGGAAAATATAATGCCGAGTGGCGAAACGCCGAGATAAACTTTTTACCACAGTTTTCTTTTGCCTTTACTTCGTGACGTGAGTTACTCAAATAAGGTCCTCACGCTCTCGGCTATCGGGACTACGAAAATAAATTTTTGGGTTTGGCGAACGCCGAGGCGCGAAACCCCGAAGACGTCTAATCATGAGTTAAGAAAAACTTTACCCTTGTTATTGTCTTGAGTGAAAATTTAAAACGACTTCGCTGTTTCATGACTCGGGACGTGTGAATTACATGAATTATAGTATCCGACCAACGAGATCCCGAAGTAGAACCGAAAGAGGAAACATTTTTACGAAAGGTAGGAAATGTTTCAAGAGAAAAATAATCGTCCCTGCTCACGTGACAAAGTTTCAGAGGTCTCGATATCTTGGAGGGAAAAATAAAACCATCTTTAGATTTCAAGCATCAAAATGAAAATTATGACAGGCTAAAAAAAAAACAAGGGCGGCTCCAACATAGGCTCCAACTAGGGATCCCTCCTTCCTGTGAGGCGGGAAGAATAGTAGACCATGTGCCAATATTGGGTAAATGGAGTCAAAAACTCAATCAGGTGGAAATGGTTGCCGAGAAAAGACGATCGAAGGGGGAAAAAGACTTCGTTCTTTATCTTGAAAAGTTTTTTCAAAATCAGATACTCTTTTTAAACACAATTGTAGTCCCTTTCACAATTTTCTCTTTCCCGCTACTAAATTTAGGTGTGTTTTAAGACAATCGAAACAACCCTAGGAGACCCAACAGATCTTGTGGCTCTCGGCTTACATCAAAAGAATGAGATTATATGTTTTTGATTAGGAAGTCCCGTCTGAATTTGGGATGTGAATCAAGTTTTAGAAAGCATTTGTTACCAGAGTAAAGTGATATTCATGTATAACAGCCTTATAGATATCTCAGACATTTCTTCACTACCAGCGGGCTTCTTCAGTACCCCAATGAAGTTATCTGGCCCCTTTTACTGAATTTCCTTTCACCACTTCGGAATATATTTATGCATTTAAATGCTGAGACGAGGGAAATCATTTCTAAATTTCCTTTCATCATCTCTTGGACTAGGTGGGGGCAATCATTTCTGAATTTACTTTCACCGTCTGTCTTATAATTTACTTTTTGAGCGCGAAGATGGGGGCAATCAGTTTGTATCAGGGCTGATATCTGTGTAATATTTTGCATTAGAGGTTTGTCAACTTACTTTTATTACTTGGTACCAATCTTCCCTCAACCTTCACAACATATTCGTTCTTAGGGAGAAAAAGGAAAATAACTTTTAAAGGGCATCCCGTTTGAGCAAGCTTTAATCTTCCAATACCGTTGAAAAACCTAGGAAAGTTAGGATCGCTCTAAACGTTCCTTCGCTTAGCAGGGGATTGAGTAGTTGTGAAGACCCGCTTTCCTTCCACGATCTGTTTTGAAACTCACGAGGTTTAAAACGAAAAACTTTTATCCCTTCGTAATGAAACGGGAAGATGGTGACTTGTTAAAAGTTAGACACGAAGATAGACATGAGGCCAGGTAGCGATTTATTGACTGAAAATACAGAGGTCAAACAATTCGAGACTGACTCTTGTAGATATTTTTTGGGGATAGTTTACTTTGACTGATTGTTTTTAGATTGAGTGTATCATTCAAATTATTTTAAAATTTTCAAAGATTATCAAACCAAGAAACAATCTTGTTATCTAACATTTTAGCTGATATTGCAGTTTGAATGGCGTTACCTCGGTTTTATTTAACAGTCTTTCATAACATGTGTTTTTGAGAAAGATCATTTTTACCTTTTCCTTTCACTTTCCTTGCGCAATATGAAACTACTTTAGGTATCACATGTTTTATGCCAATTTATTTCTGACACCGTCTTGCAATTACTTTTCCTTCTAGTTTCGTATGAAGCTAGAATCCTGTAAAAAACAAATATGAATCTTATTCGAACTGTGTCGAAAGTTCCTGAACGAAAAAGAAAATCAAAGAACTATTTAAACGAAAATACATATATGTACACCAAATATATATATCAAAAATTTATTTATTTATTAATTTTTTTTTTTTTGAATCTGGCGACTGTTACATCATGTAATGCTTTAGATACCGCCCGTTGACAGGGGCGTGGAGGACTTCTCCATCTACATTTTCCAGTAGGAAAGAATTTTTTCCTTCTGGAGCCGAGACCTTGAATGGTCCATACCAGAAGTGGTCAAATTTACTATGCTTCGTCGCTTCCTCTTTTCTTGCATCCCATCTTAGCACTAAATCACCTGGAAGAAATTCCCTGTCCTTTGCCTTGCGGTCGAACAATGCTTTCATATCATCTTGGTACTTCTGCATCTTTTCATCAACTTCAACTCTATGTTGTTGGACCTCAATCAACTGATTTATTCTCCTGGTTACATGATTGGGTTCTTCGTTTTGATCCTGCCATAACTTCATCACTGGCAGCGCTAGGTTTATAGGTAGAACAACATCTGTCCCATAGACCATTTGAAATGGGGAAATGTCGATAGACCTTTTAGTGCTGATACGGTTTGCCCATAATGTATATTTCAAGTGCACATGCCAAGACCTTTTATTTTCATCCAGTACTTTCTTGATTATGTTTACCAGGCTCTTGTTAGACGATTCGACCAATCCGTTCCCCTGGGGGTAATATGCTGTGGAATGGACAAGAACGATGTTATACCTCTGACAGAAACTCATCATAGCCATAGATTTAAAGGCCTGGGCATTGTTGGTAACTATCTTTTCGGGACAACCGAATTTTGACAAGATATTGTCTTCCAAGAAATCGATTACCACCGAGTCTGTTGCCCTTTTGGTTGGAATGGCTTCCACCCACTTGGTAAAATAATATGTAGCCATTAAGATCCACTTATGTTGAGCACTGGAATGGGGATTAATCTCCCCTATGAAGTCTAGACCCCATTGTTGAAATGGAGCTTCAGCTTTGACTGGAACTAGTGGCAGTGCAGGGAGCTTCTGTTTACCAACGAATATTTGACAAGGGTTGCAGGCACACACTTTGGCATTGACGTCTGAAAAGAGTTTCGGCCAGTAGTACCCAGCCCTCAAGATCTTGTAGGCTATAGCTCTCCATGCATGATGCCCCCCACAAACTCCCTTTTGAAATTCATCTATAACCCGCTGAGTTTCTGATTCGACTAAACAAACTAACAGGGAACCGAGCGGATCCTTCTAAAATAGTTGACCTTCGGTGATACAATATTTAACCACATGGAGTTTTAAAGTTCTGCATTTAGATGGTGATAGTTCATTTGGGCATTTTAGGTTCAGCAGGTAAAACACTATGTCTCTATACCAGCCTGATGATAAGAACTTCTCTTCGATCTAGTTTGGACTTGTTTCTTCTTCTGGTTCGTTTAGGTCTGTGTCTTCGTTGCTTCCCTGCAGGCAATTGATATCAAGATCTCTGAGATTTGATTAAGCTAAGAGTTTGGCTAGGCCTTTCCCTTTTATCAATTTGGTCAGTTTAACTTCCAGATCGAATTCTTGGATTTTAGCAAGCCATCGCCCTCTTTTTCCGTCACTGTCTGGTTGTACCAATATATATTTCACATAACTGGTAGGCATGTACGCGATAATTTTTTAATGTAGCACATAAGTTCTGAATACGTTTAGTGCTTTTACCATTGCGTACGCCTGTTTTTCCATTATGTCATACTTCAGTTCTACGTCTCTAAGGCTCTTGCTAAAAAACTCGATCGACCGTTCGAATCCTTCTTCATCCTTTTGTAGGAGCACCACGGCGATAGTATGTTCAGAGGCAAACGAGAAGATAAGAAACTCTTTCAGATAATGTGGGCTTGCTAACACAGGTGCCTCGCTTATGACTTTTTTAATATGCGCGAACGATGCTCTGGCCTCGGTCATCCAATTTACTCCGCTGTCCTTCTTCAACATTCCTATGATCAATTTGACAATCTCAACGAAATTGGGGATAAACCTTCGTAAACAATTTATTGTTCCTAAGAAAAATTGAATCTCTTTTACATTTATGGGAATACTTATATTATCTATTGCTTCAATCCTCTTAGGATCAATCCTGATTCCATCCCTAGATACAATATGGCCCAAAAGATTACCTTCCCTCATAGCAAAATTTTATTTCTTTGGGTTCAAAGATAGACCAAACCTGCGGCAATTTTCGAAAGTCTGTTTCAGATTGATCAAATGTTCTTCATTGGTTTTAGAAAAAAATGTCAAATCATCGAGGTAAATGACTACGAACTTGTCTCTTTCTCCTACGAAAGCGATGTCCATAGCGCGCTGGAATGTAGCCCCTGCATTCATCAAACCAAACGACATTTTGTCATACATGAATGTGCCCCATGGTGTGGTGAAAGCAATCTTTTCCCTATCTTGTTCATTCATGGTGATTTGGTTATAACCAGAGAACCCATCTATCATAGACATTCGGTTTGCTCCAACTACTTTTTCTAGCACATGGTCCATCTTGGGCAGCGGGTAATTATCCTTGAGAGATGACTTATTTAAGTTTTGGAAATCCACACACAGTCTGATTTCTCCATTCTTTTTCCTAACCAGGACCAGGTTTGCCACCCAGTCCGAGTATCTCAGAGGTATGATTATTTTCGCATCTAAAAGCTTCTTAACTTCCTTTTCGATCACGGGTAACAAAATGGGGTTAATTTTCCTAAGATTTTACCTAAACGGTTTGACCCCCGGTTTCAAAGGTATCTTGTGATCAATTATGGAAGTGTCATACGTTCTTAGCTCATCATAAGACCAGGCGAAACCATCTTTGTACTGTCTGAGTAGGTTTTTATACATGAATTTTAATTCGGGAGGGAGGAACTTGGATATATTTACCACCCTGGATTCTTTTTCAGTTCCTATATCACAGTCCTCCACTTCTTCTGGTTGGGGTTGCAAAGTGGATTTCATAGGTACGTCGTTCTGATCAAAAAGTCTTTCTAAAGGAATCAATCCTTTTGGAATCTGGTTGCTTTTGAGGACCAACATACGATGATCCATAATTTTTTCTCGGAACGATTTAGGATCTTCCCCCTCTTGCATGATCCACATCGGGTCATTTTGATTCTCTTGGTCTAGATGAGTTTTGGAGAACTCACCTACTGCTGCAAGAAATTTCTTAATTTGTTCGTCATCTTCAAAGACCTACCAGTGTCGGATATTGTCTAGTATAGAGGGTTTGTATCTGATTTCAATGTGATATTTCAACTTGAAAGACGTGGGAGGAGAGAAGGTTGAAGCTGGCTTTGCCAATGCATCAACATGTAGATTTTCTGCGCGAGGGATAAAATGGACATTTACGGATGAGAAAAAGTTTTCCATGAGATCCCAAGCACAATTTCTGTACGTTCTTAGTCTAGGATGCTTGGCTAGGTACTGTCGGTTTATTTGTTTGACTATTAATTCGGCATCACCATATACCTCCAAGTTTCTTATATTTATCTTTTTAGCAGCCTCTAATCCTAAGATCAATGCTTCATATTCACATACGTTGTTAGTGTAATCTATGTCCCATTGTAGTTGGTAGGAGAAGGGAACAATGAATTTACCTTCAGGATCCACTAAAGAACTCCCGCACCTGCCCCTTCAGAAGATAAAGCACCATCAAAATACATTTTCCAGACTGCGGTGTTACATAGATTCTCTGTCACGTGACTTGACTCTTCTTTCTTTATATCGATTTCCTCTGGAAAACTATCCAAACCATCATCAAAAGACAAGATGCAATTTCCCAGATCTTGGTCCGCAATGTAAATAGGGAAGTTGTCTGGGTTTTGAGCGTCACTGACTGTATATTCTAATCTTGTTTCTCTGTACAACCGAGTGAAATGACCACCGAACACAGGGATTGTGGCGTACGTCATGTCCAACTGTAGAGAACCCCCCAACTTGGCTCCCCATGACCTAGATAACATCATGCCATACTTAGGGGGAATATCTACGATAACCACATCCATCAGGATACTCTTAACTGGGACCTGCGCCAGGGTAACTACTAGATATTTTATCATCCCCATACATTTAACCCTTCTCGAGTCAAAAGAGTACAGATTTCCATAAGGTATTGTGATCTGGAGACCCAACTTGTCCATTATAATCTTGGGCATAACATTATGGGAAGTTCCAGAGTCTAACATACAATTATGCAGCAACTGATCATATACATTCAGAGATATAAAAGGGAGCAATGGTGTCTTTGGAACCTTCGAAATGGGGACCAAAGGTGATGTTAGGTCTATCATCTTCCAAGTTTATAACCTCAGACTAGCTTTCTAGCTCAGAGACACCCATCGCTTTGGTAATTTACTTCTGATAAATAGGGTTTTTCGCTAATTCTACCAAAGGGATTGGTATCTTAATTTTGTTTAACTCATTTTCAAAAATGAAAGCTCCACTCACCTTGTCTATTTCTCTGGTTGAGACTTCCGAATTCTTCCTTTCTGACTTATTTGTCTAGACCGCTTTATCACTCATGTTCCTAGTTGAAGATGTAGCTTTATTTACGGGTTCGGTTTCTTGTGTTTGAGTTTCAACTTTTTCCACCTCGGAATCTTGAGTTCTTACTACTTTAGTTTTGTTGTTGGGTGATAAGGTCTCGTCCGAAGGAGGCTCATAAGATCGACCTCTTTGAAGGATTTTCTTGGGTTGAGTCGTTGAGGTTGGCTTGCTCTTAATTCTTAAGTTGTACTTGGGTTGAAACTCAACCATTATCATCTTAGTTTCTGGTTGAGATCCACAGAGATCAGTGTGATCACCTTCTTCACCGTCATTAGAAGGTTGTGGCATGTTTAAAGATTTTTCATAGTCTTCACGAGTCAGATAGGGTTGAGTTCAGTCATCACCGAAGTTCGTGACATCGTTGTATGAATCTCCTAAGTCTTGAAAATCGTTTGCTCCTATAAAATTTTCATTCTTTAAGGGAGCTTTTATTTTTTTATCTTCATTTTTTATTTGTCTTTGTTGGTTTGGGGGGTTTGGGTTCCTTTTTAAATATTTTTTTGGATAAGAGTCGGCCTTGGCCTGTTCGAGTTCCATTCTAGCTATTTTATTTGATAGTTCTTTAACCACTCTGGCCATATCATCCACCCTATCATCTGCAGATCTATTTGACCCTGAAGGACCCGCTTGTTCTCTAAAGTGTTTGGTCTCTCGGTTTCCAGTCTCTAATCTAGCTCTAATCTTACCCGAAGCCATCATATTAGACTCTATTTCTACCGCATCATCCTGCATTCAGTTTAAGGTGGCTCCCCTTCTCTCTCGCAAAAGTAGTGCAAAATCCGGCTCGAAAGCTCCGGCGAAAGTCACTTTGGCCTCAGGTTGGGATGGTTTAACCTTGGCTGGGATTTTATTGTACAGTTTGTTGAATCTCTGAATGAATTCCATGATTGTTTCTGAGTTATTTTTCTTCAAAGACCCAAATTCAGTTAAATAATAGAGATGGTCTTTTCTCTCACCCCATTGTCTGAGGAAAGCATCTTCCAAAGCATCATAAGACAGGATAAATGTTGCGGGCAGGATTCTAAACCAAGTTCGGACCTGGCCTTCGAATGTTTGGACAGGAAGTCTCGAATATACATCCTCATATTCGATACCGAATATATCTGCGAATTGGTCGAAAAAATTTATATGTTCGGCCGCGGTTAGATTCCCCCTCCCCAGTGAATTTCGGTAAATTTTTTATGTAATTTTATGGAATATCATGTAGAGGGATGGGCAATACTAATGGAGCGTATCTGGATACAACTTTCACACAGAATCTGGGAGGGGGAGCAGGCCCTTGGCCTCCAGCTCCTCCTAGAGGGGCTCCTCCCCCTCCTCCTCCGATAAACCCTCCGCCTCCTCCTATAAACTCTCCACCTCCTCCTTCGGAGGCTGCCATCATTGTTTGTGGAAAGTTGTAAAGGGGGTTTTGGAAAATTAAAAGGGAATCTTTATTTTCTTCACGAAGAGGAAAATCCGATGAGGAAAGATAAGGAACACGAGGACTCGGTTCCTCGGATTTGCAAGAGATGAAATCGGGAGAACCGATGGGTGTAGGAACCAAGTGTATTCAAGTGAAGAAAAGATGGTATTTCAAAATCCGATGAACTTTCAAGAGGGCCCTTTCCTTTGTGTGGTAAGGGGACGGTTGGATGAATCTCACTCCTGATTTCAGAGAAGAATGGCGTTGAATCTTTAGCGTCAAAGAGAGGACTGAGTGAAGTTGAGGGTTCGGAAGGACTCTTAGCCTTTAGTGATGGGGTTTTAAGTTTGTAAACTGCAGCGGTTGGCTTAAAAGAGCCTCTCACCTTTAGAATTTTTTTGGGATCGGTAACAGGCATAATCTGCTTACCATCCGGGTTTTGTCTGGTATTCCTTCAACCAGATGCCAGTTTATTTCTTGTGGAGTCGCCAAGTGAATGATAAAAAGCCTTAAAATGGTGTGTACTCTTTTTTCACTATCAAAGGGTAACACTTTCAATGAAAAAAAATTGTCGTTTTCCTAGGGAAAAAGATTTCGTAACTTCGGTCCCCGACAACAGCGCTAGAAAGATGTTGTTCCTAAGTCTATACTTAAGGCTTAAAAGTACAGTGTCAAGGCATCCAAAAGTGGGTAATAGATGGAGAAGAGGGAAGCATAAACCTTCGGTAAAGGAAACTAGGGAATATTCCTACGTTGTCGTTGTCTAGATTCCAACTGTTCCTGGATAGTTATATCTTGTTCAATGGCTGCCC
This sequence comes from Picea sitchensis, assembly GCA_010110895.2. Taxonomy (NCBI): domain Eukaryota; kingdom Viridiplantae; phylum Streptophyta; class Pinopsida; order Pinales; family Pinaceae; genus Picea; species Picea sitchensis. The sequence goes on along the minus strand of SNQJ01S0098185.1, from coordinate 10,479 downwards.
ATGAGCGCTCAAGTTCGACCTAGTTAGTAGTTGTTTTAAGGATTGTGTCGAATAAGTTTAAAGCGATATGCATTTGGTTTGACAGTCCGGGTTCGATGTTAGGTTGTGTTGGTATAGGGATAGTCATGGAGGAACAGTAAAAGTAGGAAATACTTTAAAGAGAGATTAAATGTTGTCTCGATTTGGTCGAATAAAAGAGATTTTATGGTTTTATGAATAAAATAGGGATGCAAATCAAAGGATATTTCCTGTAACTGTATTATATTTTAATAAAAGGTGTGAGGTGGGAGAAAAACATTTAGATGTCTATAGTGTAAGGCTTCTACCATGGGATAATCTCACGAATAAACAACAGAGGAAAATGTAAGGAAATAACCGATGTAGCAGAGAATATATGTAGAATTCTGAAAATGCAGATTGGTCTTACACCCACTGATAGCTGGTGCAGAGGAAAGACAATAAACAATTACAAAAAACCAAAATTCATTCGCTATAGTAGTGGCCGTACTAAAGTATAACGAAGCACATCAATTATGAATATGAAATGAAATGAAATATGAAATACAAAGAAACAAACTTGTAACACAGTCATGACAGAATTGAGAATCTTCAGATTTGCTTGTATTAACTTCTCAAATGTAAAAAACTCTGTTACAATCAACACAAAAAGGTCCAGCCTCGTTTATTTCTTTCTATGATATATTTATACAATTTTACAAAGCAGGTAGAATCTCAGTAGTCACAAAATTTCGGTTATGACAAAGAAGAGAGCAATCGCTCCATTTCTCCTACTCTGTCTTCACTTGGTGCTAGATGTTTGTCGTTGCGCGAGCTCGGTACATGCCAATCATATTTCCACCAGCTGAGATATTAGCCGCGATGGTTCCGCTTGACAGCTGGCTTCGAAGAAGTAACATTCTTGGGCTAACTGTTGTAGCCTGTCTTCCATCTGTCCATCGATGATGTCGATGGCACACAATTGCGTGCTGGGTTTGATCATGCATTTATCTACTTGGACTAGGTCCACCGTAGTCATCTGAGAGATATCGGTCGAATCCCTTTCTTCCTTTTCCTTTATATCAAGTGAGATCTGTTCCACATTCATTTGCATCAATGCCTCAACATTGCCTCCACTGTCAATGCCCAGCAACTCGCCGTCTATAGAATTAAAGGCCTCCTCTAAGGAATTGGTTATCTTTTGGGCTTGATGCTTGCCTTCGGCGATGTTATGCTCCCATTCCTTTAACATAATGTTTCCTCGGGTTTTCTCTAAAATGGTGAACCTGGGAGTACCCTCCGAAACCCTGTTGTTTGTGGCTATTACCGCCTCCTGGAAAGCGACCCGAGCCATTCCTGCATCCCGTTCTCTAGCCGATAATTTCTCGGAAACCTGATTGACCAACAAACAGTTTTCCCGGATCGCCCCCACCTTGGCGAGCAAATTCTGTTGTGCCGAAAATATTCTGCTCCGAATCTCGATTGCCTAGGATTTGAACACCCTGATGTCTATCATTCTGTTCTCGACGATCTCCACCCTAGCCTCCATCTGCTCGATCAAATTCCTCTGTTGACTCGCTTGCATCTGACCATCTCGGATCACCAACTGTGTTTTCTCAAGCTTAGTTTTGAGCATTTCTATTTCATTTTTATCGACCAATCTGGCCTTCTCCATTCCCACGCTCGCCTGATCTCTAACATTCTCCGCTGCTATGGCTAGTCTGTCTTCAAGGGTCTTAATTAGGCGATTTTTTCTTTTGAGTTGGTTTTTTAGGAGCCCGACTGAGAATTGATTCACCGAGGCGTATGCTCCTAGTGTGCCTGCTATTTCAGTGGCGAATTGCTCATTCTTTTTATCCTTTCCCTCGATCATAATTTTATACTTCTTGGCAGTCAACTCTCCTTCTTGGTAGAATTCCCTTTTTACTACTGCTTTCCTCTTTTTATCAAAGAAAAACTCATTCGAAGGGAGTTCTTCTACTCTTATGGGCCTCAGGTCTTCGTTGAAAATCCATCCTGCATCGATGTTTCCCTGCGTCGAATGCAAGGGGGTGACTAATGTGATGGGTTCTTCGATCTGCTTCGCATATTTTCCTGGAGTATCTATCCCTGTCTCCAGATTCTGCTTCTTTGGCGGTTCTGGAGTTTTTATCTCTGTCTCCGGGTTTTGTTTCTTCGACGGGTCTGGAGTCTTTTTCTTTGCTTCCGGATTCTTTGTTTGTTCCCCCCCGTCCTGGTGTTTTCCCTGGTCAGGAGTTGCATCCTTAGAACCTTCGACATCCTTCTGTTTTGTCTTCGAAACACCTAGACCCTCACCTCGCAACACAACCGGAAGACAGCTACGTCGGTGTTCCTGGAACTTCAACACATCGGCTCTTTCCGCGGGTGCCAAGGATTGAATCTGGGCTAGAATTTCTTCATAGGACCTCGCCCCTCAGAAAATGTCATCCGAGGGCGAATTCTCATGCTCAAATCTTTTGAGCCTGCAATTAGCCAAATGATTGCTCACGATCCTCTGTGGATCGTGTTTCTTGTATTCAATGGAGACCAAATTTAGGTCTTCCAGGGCTACAACCTTGGCTTTGGCATGCCCAAAATCTAATAAATAATAAGAATTCAAACGAATGGGAAAAGATGGTCATACCTTCTTTGAGTACCCTTTAATCTCTTTACTTACACCGCCAATTACCGTCTACCGAGTGACCTCGCGACAAGCTAGCTTATCGGGAATGAACAATGACAACTTATGTGGGGGAATAGAAGCCCCCAAAACTTTGAGGTATGAAAATTCTTCCTCTACGTACCAGTCCGCTATGCTGCTCAGATTTTTCACTATGTTGTTCGAGATACGGGGTGGCGGGTGACCAAAAATGGCGATGTGCAGGGGCACCATTACCCAGTTAAAAATTTCATATGAAATTTTTTTTGCTTTGTTTTCCCATAGTTTTTCATGATATACATGTATGGGTTTGTCTTCGGCCAGAGTCCAACTCCAGCTCATTAATGGAAATGGTGTCATAGGACAAATTGCGTCCATAATGTACACGGACATGAAGAATGATGATGCCTTCCCATTCTCCTTCTACTCCCGATACTCTATGACCCGATTGGCTAAGTTATCCGAAAGCATCTTTGCCCAATCAAAAGAACATCCTTCGGTGACCCGAAACATTAGAGGCACCCACACAAGGAAAAAATGCGTTGTGTCCTCTCTCCCATATAACTGGCATGTCATCATGGCCACATATTTATACTGCGGTTCTAACGAAGCGACTGAATAAATGCCATGGTTATCAGCTCTGAACTTCGCAGTGTTTGAAACCCAATCCTTTATCAAACTCGACATGGTTTTATCATATTGTACGCATTCCTTCTCCTTGAATTCCTCCAAGAACTCAGTGCCATATGTGTGGTCGGACGTCGCGGGTAGCTTATACATGGTTTGCATATGCTCTGGCCTAAAAGTCCTGACGATGACTCTCTGCTCGTTCATGATAGTCCTGGTCGGTATGTCCACGTGATCCAATGCCCATCGGATCATGTCATAATATGGAAGCAACCGTGGCCTGGATGCTACCCTGTGCATTCCGGATTGGACGACTTTTTTGTACTTGGTGGTTATATCATCTCTTTCGTTGTCGTCGAAGTCATCGGAATAATCCACCAATTTTGATTGCAGCATATCTGAAACATATGACCAGTTAGGGACCGAGTCGATACTTTGGGGCGAAGTATCGGAGTCATTATCTGGGCCTTGTCCCAAAACCTCGACATTTGCATTTGCTCCTTTCTGCGGAGCCATGGCTGAAGCTTGCGTTTTATCTCTTTTGCGATAGAACTGCCTATACATACATAAGTCAGTTTACTCAGAAGTGATGAGCTCTGCGTAATATGAAATGCATTTGTTATAATGAACCACAACTCTTACATATATTTGAAAACTCGGTACCTTTCATAATAAGTCTGTCAAATCATAATTAGAAATAAATATTTGCCGTAAAAATCCGATCTATATTCATAGATTTACCCTATTTCCTCATTAATGTCATAAATTTTGGCGGTTTTAAACTCTCAGTTGGCGCATGGACGAAAAGGATAAATCGTAAATTGTGCGGAAATCAAAGCACGGGGTATTCATTTATTTAGCTTAATTAATTCAGTTTTATCGTTGTTAACTGTGTTTCGGTACTCGCTATATCGGGGATTTTCCTTTAACATTTTGAGTCTCCAACTCCCGAGACTGCGAAGATCGATTTTGGTTTAATTAAAGGTAATCACGATTTGGGGCTTGGTTAATATTATAATTATTATATTCGCCATATCGTGACTCGACGCTTCACAGACAAGTTTCTTAGAGATTTACATGCCGAGCTTCTAAACCGCGAGATCGCGATAACATGACTAAATTAAGGGAAAGATAATCTTGAATTAAAAGATTAATTAATCACGTTATAACTGCATCGTGATCTCGTGAATCAGGATTTAGACGATGTAACTTTTGGAAAATATAATGCTGAGTGGCGAAACGCCGAGATAAACTTTTTACCACAGTTAGCTTTTGCCTTTACTTCGTGACGTGAGTTACTCAAATAAGGTCCTCGCGCTCTTGGCTATCGGGACTACGACAATAAATTTTTGGGTTTGGCGAACGCCGAGGCGCGAAACCCCGACGACGTCTAATCATGAGTTAAGAAAGACTTTACCCTTGTTATTGTCTTGAGTGAAAATTTAAAACGACTTCGTTGTTTCGTGACTCGAGATGTGTGAATTAGATGAATTATAGTATCCGACCAGGGAGATCCCGAAGTAGAACCGAAAGAGGAAACATTTTTACGAAAGGTAGGAAATGTTTCAAAAGCAGAATAATCGTCGCTGCTCACGTGACAAAGTTTCAGAGGTCTCGATATCTCGGAGGGAAAAAGAAAACCATCTTTAGATTTCAAGCATCAAAATGAAAATTATGACAGGCTAAAAAAAACACAAGGGCGGCTCCAACAGGGGTGTTGGGTTTAGGGTGGGGGAAAAAAGTGAGTTTTCTGCTCCGGGCCAAGATGACTTGTTGTGCCTCTTTCGCACACTTAGTGGCTTCCAACCAAGTCTGAGGGTGAGCCATAATTACCTGGGCGTGAATTTCATCCTTGAGGCCACTGATAAAGAATTCCATGAAGAAAGCATCTATCATGCCCTCCATTCGGAAAGACAAGTGCTTAAAGGCAACAATAAAATCTTCCACTGTTTTGGATTGTTTCAACTTGGTGAGACATCCTAAATGGTGGGTGTTCATGTCAAAGTATTCATACAGCTCTGCAAAAAACTGTGACCAAGTAACATACCCGTGGCATGCATTGCGATTCCATTGCCACCATTTCCATCTTTCTAGATCCAATTAGAGAATTCCATAACTAATCTTGGTTAACTCATCAATGATACCATGTAAGGAGAAATAATGTTCCATTTGAGTATCCCAAGATTGTGGATCTGATCCATCAAATTTGTTGACCTCGACTCTGGGGAGACGTGGGTCATGAGGTAGGGAGTTGGAATGAGATTGTAGAGGTTGGTCGGAATCAACACCTTCAATATAGAGAGGTGGGTTAGAGGAGGAAGGACCCTGGAAGTTTTTCATTAATTCATTGAGAGAGGAATGGACTTCAGTAATTTGGCTACTGAGTTGGGCTCATATGTGGTCCATTTTTGCATGAATGGGTGAAATGTCCCTATTTACTTGGGCCTAAAGGGAAGTAAGGTTAGTACTCAGTTTCTAATTAGTTTCTTCTTGGCGGGTGGTAGACATGAGGGGATGAGGGGTGGGTCCATGGATAAGAAATAAGAAAAGTGATATATACCATGATGATCAGGGAAGTGAGAGGAGACCAATGGGATAAGTGGAAAATAAGGGCGCTAGGAATTGTATGGGTCCACGAGGTAAAAAATTTAAAAATGAGAGGTATCACAACGATGAGGGAGAAAATGGGAATCCAATGAGATAGGTCTCAAATAAGGGTGCGAGCAGATAAAAATAAAAGGTTAAAATTGATAGGTATCACAACAATCAGGGAGAAAAGGGGAATTCAATGAGATATGTCTCAAATAAGGTTTCTAGAAGACAAAAAAGGTTAAAAATGATATTTATCAAAATGATCAGGGGGAAAAAAGGAATCCAATGTATTAGGTCTCAAATAAGGGTGTGGGAACGTAAAACAAAAAAATGGTTAAAAATGATAGGTATCACAATGATCAGGGTGAAAAGGGGAATCTAAAGAGATAGGTCTCAAATAAGGGTACTAGCAGCACCCATATTGTTTTTTCACTCCTGTGGAGTTATACTCTGATTTGAATAATACTATAGTGTCGAAATGCCCAAATTCTTAACAGAAAAAAAAATGTGTAGTAATTTCGCAACTCAAATGCAAGACAAGGTTGCACGACAATAGATATTGTCTGTTCCTTTTATTTTATTTTTACGTTCCAAGGGTTAGGGTTTTCAGGGTTCCAATCAAGGATTTTCCCTGTGCTATATCTCTCTGATATATGTGCGGGGTCGAATAGTAGTACTCGACCCAATATCTCAGGGCACCAACTAAGGAGGCTAGACCGTACCCTTAGCCGTACTACTCGATTACCCAGGTACTAGAGAGTATCTTCCTGAGTGTTGTTCTTGGTGACACTATAGAAGTCAAGTGGCTGATCGGTTGATTTATGGCTAGTTTCAGGATACCTATGGGGATCCCGATATACCAGAGGTACTTGGAAGCACAAGTCTGTATATAGGTGTTGTTTGATGTGCTACCACTTGAAGGGGTACCAACAGGGGTTACAAGGGTGTCCAACAATGTGATCTTAAAAACCTTTTGTATTTCCTGTGTGTATGCTTCTCCGACCGTGGATTTATGCACTGAATGACAAATCACTATAGTTTAAAGACGTTGGAACACGTCTCTACCTTGGAAAACAAATAGCCCACAATTCCTTCCATGGAAAGTGCTCTAATACCACTTGTTATGCACCTGGTTATGTGATATTAAGCATACACAAGAATATATTGTAAATTACCAAGAGAACAACAAAATGTAGAGAATAACACACCAAAATGATACTTTTTTTGAAATGGGAGCAATGTTCACTTGCCTCTTCGAGGGATCAACCCTTAGCAGAGAAATGCTCTATTACAATAATTCACAAGAAAACTCTTTCTCATGTCTCCTACTCTTATTTATACTAATTCTATCTTCCAAAGACCATTCTAGATGAATATCTTTCTAGAAGTGGAAGCTTCTATTAGGTCTTCTTACATTGACTTGCTCATATTTATTAAATAGGCCTTATTAACTAATGTTGACCTTTATTGCTTCGAAAATATATTATTATATCTATATGAGGGGTTAGGGAGGTTAGGTCCCTAACAACCTTTCTCCACTTACAATGAACATCCATAGTCTCAACGAAGATATCTGAATTTCCTTATTATGAAAAATGTCACACAAAGTTCCTCCTATTTTATTTTTTTTTAAATTTAAAATTATTCGAGGAGAAATAATGTTATGAATAGTTATGGAATTTTGCTAAGGATGATATCTCTAAATTAAGGGATGAATCAAGTCCCCAAGATTTAAAGCTTACCCATTCTAAAATAAGCATAGCATTTGTTAGTTTTGTTCATTGTTTTGGTCATGATTTATAGAATATACGAGTTTTCGATCTTTTCATATTTGATAATAGGCATTATCACCACCAACAAAGCATTGTATTTTCTCAAATTCACACATGAAATAAACTATAAGTACTATATGAATCCTACTTATGCTCACCATCAACTTACTTTACTTTTAATATTTACTACAAATGATGCATTTAACTGAGAACTAGAATGTCCTATTTCGCACACCAATGGATGAAAACTCAACATCCCCCAAAATTATTTAAACAAACCAAAATCAAACATGCAAATCATGCAACTAGTAAACAAACTTGTCATTAATAAGAATATAAAAGATGACAACAATTTTTCTAAAAAATAAAAATGAGGCTTAATTAAAAGGATGCAATAATCAAAACAATAAAAACTATGATACAAAACTACTCTCAAGAATTGCTAAGTGAAGTATCTTTTAATAATATGACCATTAACAAGAAGAGAATCCAATTCTCTGCTCAAACTTTGTAATTTATATGTGCTAGCTCCTATTTTCTCAGCAATTTGGTAAGGGCCAAGCCATAATCTTTGAAACTTTGAGTGTTTACCTTTTGGTTAATTAACTTTATCCCATTTCAAGACCAAATCACCTACATCAAAATTCTTATTACCAACTTTATGTTTATCAAATCAACGTTTCACTACTTGTTGATGCGCTGCAAATTTATGTTTGGATTTTTATTTTTGATCTTCCAACACCAATAATGTATGAATTCTATCCTGGAGAGAAAAAATAGGTTGACCTCTTGATGCCTAAGATAACTGAAGGGATGTTAATTAGATGTTTGTTGGGATTATTACATATTTTCCATACACCAGATAATACAAGGAAGTACCCAATTCTTCTTTTGTAATATTTCTATTTGCAAGGAGAGCATTAGATAATGTGTTAAGCCAATTCATATGATTTTCTATCACAGTCTTCTTCAAAATTTGAATTAAGTTCTTGTTGGTTGACTCACCTACCCCATTTACCTAAGGATAATAATTAGATAACTATGTTAAGATGATACCCCAATCTAATGAAAACTCAGATGAAAAAGTTGAAGAAAAATAAGAAGTACTATAAAAAACAATCACATAAGGTACCCTAAACCTTATAATTAAATGTTGTTCTAAAAACTGAATGAATACCTTTTCATTGACATGGTTAAAGGGATTTCCTCATACCAGTGAGTAAAATAGTCAGTTTCTATTAAAATGTATCTGTGTTTCTTTGGTGAATGAGGGTTTACCTCTCTAATTATGTCTATGCATCAATTCTCAAATGGTATTTTAATTGTAACCAATTATAGTGGTATCAATGCTTTATTTTCTCTCCCTACGATTAATTGAAAAATTCTACATTTGCTTACATAAGCATATGCATCTCAGAAGAGAGCAGGCCAATAATATCTAGTTCTCAAAACTTTACGAGCTGTAGTTTCTCCAACAAAATGACCTCCACCTATCCCATCATGAAGATATTTCCAAAACTTCTCAACATCTTCTTTATCTAAACATCTCAACAACACTCCGTCATAATTTTTTCAAAATAGAACAATGTTGATTAATCTATATTAAGCATATTTTAATCTTAACTCCCTTATCTCTATCGAATTCATGTGATTAGGACATACTCCATGATGTAGAAAATAAATCTTATTAGAATACCAAGAATCATTAGTTGGTGGGATATAAAGTGTATCATTAGAACAAATAGAGATCTCATTTTCCCATCCTTCTTTTTCTTCTTCTATGAGTGAAGAATATTGAGATTCTACAACCAACTTACATAACTCTTGACCTCGCACAATGTGGACATGTTTTTATTTCAAGGTCAAACTCTTGTATATAAGTCATTCAATTCCCTCTACATTATCCTCTTGTTGAGTAAACAATGATCGTACAACATGGTGTGTTACACTGACCTTAATGTGATTTTGAGGATATATGATCTAAAATGTTTAACAACTTTATATACCACAAAGGCTTACTTATCTATGGAAATATAGTTCAACTCCTCTCTATGTAAATTAGTGCTCATGAAAGAACTAGGAGCTTCATGGTTCTCATCATTCTTTTGTGTCAAAACTACAATGAGAGATTAATCAGAAGTGAAATTATATATAATAAAAGCATGATTAAAATCAAGTCTGGGAAAAATAAGAGCATTGGGAATAACATTTTTGATTTTGTTAAATTATTCTTTCTCTTGTTTATTCCATTTAAATTCTGATTCTTTTCGAATCGTTTTTTGCAATGGTTTTGTAGTTTCAGTGAAATTGGGAATAATTTTTCTAACAAATTTAATCTTTCCAAAGAAAGACTGCATTTCTTTCTTGTTATGAGGAAAAGATAATTGAGATATAACCTTTACACGTTCAAGATCGATTGTTTTGCCACAATTGATATAATATGACCCAAAAGTTTCCCTTCAATTACTCCAAAAATGGTGTTTTTTTGGATTAAGAGAAATGCCATACTTTTTTGCATCTTTCGAAAATCCCAGTAAGATGGGAAATATGATTAGTTCTATTTTTCAAATAAATCGTTACATCATCTAGATATAATAACACACACTTATTGATCAAATATTTAAAAGAAACATCCATCACTTTCTCAAATGTGGCTCCAACATTAATTAACCCAAAAAACATCCATTTGTATACAAAGGTACCCCATTTGGTACAAAATATAGTCTTGAGTCTATCCTCCTATGATACTAATATTCGATTATATTCATAGAATCCGTTGAGAAGTAAGAACATCTCAGATTCATATACTATTTGTAGAATTTGTTCCATAGG
>SNQJ01S0098184.1:35745-47639 GCA_010110895.2 Picea sitchensis | reverse complement strand
CCAGTCAGCGACATGACGATCTTTCGCCACGTGTCCTCTTGATCCAATGGACCACGATTAAATCGCGATCTCACATCTCGTGAATTCGAAATTATTTTCTTTGCCTCTCCATGTCCTGATTCGTGAAACTCCGACACGGACTAAAATCAACGGTCCAGATCAAATCTTGATCTGACGGCTCAGATTACATCGCGATCTCGCATATCGCGATTACGCCCGCTTCTCCTTGTACTTTAAAGGACGTGCAGGTTCTTCTTGATCCAACGATGGTCGGATCCTGCGCTTGGATCTAACGCCTGAGATCTGTCCTCCTCTTCAACGATCTCTTCTTGTCTACATTTAGATCTGACGACCCTCATTCTTTCGGGAATTTTGAATGGGATCCAACGATCAGCAATGCTTCTCCTCCAAGCTTACACATCCTTCTTACTTGGAATAATTTCGACTTTGTGCTAATTCCTCCTAAGCCTTCATTGTTCCTGTTTCTCCATCGATGCACACTCTGATCCTGCCATCTTCAGTGTTGTACTTGCCAGCGTTTCCTTTGATCATTCGATCTTCCTGAACTTGTCTTCTATTTGCCTATTGATCATCTGTGTTGTACTCAAGCCATCATTACTACTGTACTTGCCATCAATGAAAAGCTTACACTTCCTGTAAAACATTTTCCAACACAAGGATGGTTTCTGAGTGAAGATAATAATTAAATACACTTTTTTAGTGTTTTTTTCCAGTTTTAAAGGCGCCAGCAAGGGGAAATAAGATCAAGTTTATTGTCTATTTTTGGCTAAAAACTGCTTGTCTGTCAAGGTGAAATTTTAGACTTCATCTACCAATGTATGAAGATTTGTTGTAGATATCAAATACCATGAATATTATCAGGATAAGGGTTCGACCCTTAAAATAGGATCTATTCCTAGTTTTATGAAATTGTTTTGACTTTCTATTTTTAGTATATTTGATCCAGTTTCTTAGGATATGGAAATATTATGTAAAGGCTATAAAGCCTAAAACTTCAGAGGAATTAGGGGTTCGATTCTCGAGACTAGACCATACTGCTATTGTACTAGACCTTTTTTGCATATAATACAGATGCACAAGTTCCTTTCACAGTTAATGTCAGATTGCCATCTTCTCTCTTTTCCTGTACTTTGGATGATTATTGTTATCTAAGTTTGTCTAGTTGCAAATGACTATCATCTCATTGGTCAACTCATAAACATTGATTTAATAGTAATCGTCACTATCTTTATTCATTCCATCACATATGTGTTCTGGTTGATAAATATAGTCTTTCTTCATGCACCAGTTCAGTTATTTATCTGATTATTGAATTTTGAAAGCATTGTATCATTTGGTTATATATATTTAAGTGTATTGAGTGAGAACCAGTTGTTTAGTTATCCCATTTGATCCAACATACACAGAAAACAAAAACATACTTTAAGTTACCAGGCTTCTTCAATCTACAACTTGAGAAGGACTCCTGGAGAGATAACATGAACGATGAAGTAAATCTCAATCGTTGATAGCCAGAGGACACGTGGCACTAGATCTTATAGTCTATAGAATTATCACTCTGAGGGATTCGATATGTGGTGATTTGATAAGCTCCAAATCCTAGAGTTTCAAAGCAACGGGAGTCATTGATCTATGGATCTGCGTGGACAAATCTCAACCATGAGATATGAAGGATGTTAGAAGGTTGTTTGTATGGGTTTGATGTGGCTCACTAACATCATCCAAGGTGTTGTGGACCCACAACTAAGGTTCCACGTGTCACCAAGATATGGATGTTTTGAAGACCCCTTATGCTTATTAGATCATGACACATGTCTCCACTGGCCCTTGCTACGTGTCAGCCTCTGGTACATGCTTGCATGGACAAAGTGGTTGGTGATGTGACCGTGACTCTGGGACTCTGGGACTTTGGGACTCCAGAGGATTTTGGGTGTACAATCGTAGAGAGATCAAAAATCTGGAAGGCTAGAGCCATCTGGCAAGATTACGGGACTTCGAGATATTTCGTGCGTAAACAGAAAAGGGGCACTCAGTTCCAAAGAAACGAACGTTGAATTATCCTTAAGTGTGTGCATTAATGAGGGGAAGATATGTCATTGGATTTAATGATGGATGGATCTCCACCATAAATATAGGAGCGTTGGGAGATCTATGACTTCAGGGAATTATGGATTATATGTATGAGATGGACCTAGGTCGATGCCATGTGTCCCTTAACCAATAATTCCCAAAGATCTTCAAGAGGCAATGAATTGCAAACCAGAACTCAGATTTAAGTATGGTGGGGACCGTTATAAATATCGTGGCAAGAAACATCCAATGGAGATCCTAGAACTAGGTTTTGAGATAGTTAAGAAAAATGAAATCATGATGCCCCACCCCTTAAAAGAGTATTTAGGGGTTAGGTGTGTTATAGAGTGGTATCAGAACATGGAAACAACACTTGGCCTGCTTGGGCTCATGCACGAGTCATATAAAAATATTATTAGAGGACTTTAAGGGGTAACACCCTATTTAACCCATTTATAAAAGGCTTAGTAAATCTCTACTGAAGCAAGGAATGAGACGTTCTACTGTTGATAGATGTTTTGGAAATTTGAATTGTATGTTGCTAATGTTTCCAAATAAAGAAGTTGACTTCACGATGCAATCATATGTGATGTTGTACAGACATAATATTGGGTTACCAAGGTTAAGATGAGCCTATTGAGAATATTATTGCCAAAATAAAATCATATGCATAAGTTCCTCGAAGTAGAAGGATGCATATTTAAAATTTAGCTGGGATTTTACCCAACGACATTGAATCATGCTAGTCTGTGGAAGAGGAAGCCTACCGTTTCTTTTTGGAAATGATGGCCAATCCTATAGGAATTGGATTATGTTTATGTGAAGTAATAGAAATACTTGGATGTGAATGGATTGAAAGGATCCATAGAAGTAATAGTTATTGTTTTAATAAAGGATTAAACTTAGTATATGTGTATGACCCCTCACTATCAAAGAATTAATGAAAATGGTAAGGTCAATTTACTAACTGAAAATTGTTGCTAGAATAATCCAATAAGAAAGTAAAAATGGACCCTATATATTGAGAGAAACCTTCATAAAGGTATAATTTAATCGACAAGAGAAAGTTCAAAAGCTCATGGTTATGCTAATGGAGTGTATATCTATGTTAACTCAAGGGCATGTCTATACATAAGAATTCATATGGAAAAAGATTGAAGATGCAAATTAGGCATGTTATAACCTGTGGTGGGTTGTAAGGTACAATCTACTAATGGACCTTTTAGATGAGTATGACCTTATGAAAATAGGGGTTAATAGTAAGAATGTAAAGTTGATGATGTTGCGGCCTAATGCATTAATACGATAAGACTGTAAGGATCAATGGGAGACCAATGAAAGGTTTGAATAAGGAGGTTTCAAAACACCTTTGGATGACCAATGGATCATACTAACATCCATAGGTGGATGGTAACCATATGGAGATGGCTTGGTGTGCTCAGATAGCTATAAGAGGGAGTTAGGAAAACATCCCCTTTCAGAAGTATGTTGACCAAGAGTGAATTGACGCATGAGGAAGAGACTAGAAGTGGTTTTCTTACTTCTTTGAGTAATACAATAAATACCCATATGAATTCTGAATTATGGAAGGATTCTACAGTAGAAAGGAAAATGATTACCCTTGTTTTTTATTTCCATGTAGGAGGGGCAACATCAATATGAATTGTGACTGTGAGACTATTCATATGAGTGACTATAATCTATCACTAAAGAACACTAATATTAAATCTAAAATATCGATGTAAATGGGGTGCAAGAGATGCACCTACATATATGTGTATACATGCTTAAAAGAATAATATGACGACAAGCCCTCAATTAAGAGGGAATCTCAGTGTTGATTGTCTCTATGAAGCTTGTCATAGGGATGGAAGCAATATCCTTGGGAGGAGGATCTCTAATTCTAGTATGTCCATGTGCATGTATGGCATGGAAAGGGTGAAAGAAATGAGCTTGCATGATGAATGTTTGGCTATGTCGGTATATGATTGAGTGCATGAATTTAATGCATTGTGAGCTAGCTTGATATGAAAACTGATATTAAGACTAAGTAGATATGAATGATATTAAATGTGCAAGTGATGCACATATATAATGTATGAAAATATGTATACTAAAGGCATGATGTGACTGCCTAAATGAGTGAAATGTAAGGAAATAATTACACTTTCCAAGATTTAATGAATACCATGGATGCATGGCTGACTCTATTCTGAGGAGTCATGAAAGTTTGGTTTTGATTGATAGCTTGAGGGGAATGTGTTCCATTCCCTCAAGAAATTCTAGTATAAACAAATGAGAGAGTAAATGAGCAAGGATTCTTTGTTGTCATGACAAAAGGCAACCTGATTAAGCCTTTGAGGATTGCATGACAACAATTGTGAACAATCATAAGTTAAATGATTTATGATTATGCATTTGATTAAGTGCATCATGGATGTAAGTTAACAAAACAAGGAATATGTGTGGACAAATAATTTTGATGCATAAAAAAGATGCATGTTTATATTCCCTAAGGAATATTTGATAAACAACTGAACTAACTCAAGGTTGAGGCTATCACAGATAGTGAAGGATATGCAATAAGGAAGTTGCATGTTGAAGGAGTTCCCTGTGAAGGAACTATGTATGGACTCTGTTAGGATAATAGAGTCACAACCTTAATGATTGATGGAAACTGAGAAATGGGTTGCAAGCCTACACACACACACACACACACACACACACATATATATGTAAGAATTTTGGATTTCATTTTTTCAACAAAATGTATGAGCGGAATACTAAAAAATGAATGTTGACCATTCTGGTAACTGGATGATAATGTGCAGAATGAACAGGTTCATATTTCATTGTGAGAAAAATTTGCTAGTAAAGCATGCTGATGTATCCAAAAAGGTTAGGGTGAGGCCTAACCAAAGCTACTCAAGGAAAAGAGAAGGAAGATCCCAACATGGAGTAATTTCAAAAGCCAAAGGAAAGGAAAAAGTAGGATCACTTTTCCCACCCTAAGAACTCTGAATTGCTTATAGATTTGTAGGTCTTAGATGAGCAGGTGTGAGAACAAGTAAAACTGGAAAAGGGAGAATGGATAAATGAGTATTCTTAAATGAATAGGCTTGGTTAAATCCATGCTAAGAAAAGTCAGTGAGGCCTTATAAATAACTCGTCTAGGCTAAAAATACCAAGTGGTGTAGAAGAAGTTGGAAAAAGGGAAGAATCCATTAACTCCTTTCTTGTTTTCTAATGTGTTCTTTGGGATAAGAGAAAATTGGAAAGATGATGTGTGAAAAAAAATTATTGACTAGAAAGCTATGATACTTTTTATTTTATTTTACATAACTACTGACATATTTAGGATGTTTATCATGTGTAGAATGGAATTGGAGTTGTTGATAAAGATAGTTTCCAATGATGGAAAACCTAAAGAAAAGGATAGCTATGAGCAGGTTGTTGTTAAAATATTGTTAAAGGGAGTTTAAAAGTCCCCATAAAGCACCATTGATGAGGTAATATCAAAGAGGGTGCTAGCAACTAGAGTAGGTATAAGAATGTTCATACCTATGTAGCATGAGGTATGAAGGGATTTGGTAAGAATCCCTTCTAAAAAGATTTCATTATCTTAATGATATGAACATAATTTGGAAGTGGTTGTTGTATTCCAATTGATACCCAAGTATGGTATGATTCAATAAAAGAACCCAAATAATCGAGAGAGGAATTCTATGTCAGCCAAAGATGAGTTCAAATCCTTGCAAGAAAATGCAGGAGTAAAGAGTACCATGGGTACAATGACCAATCTAGGGAGATGAGGAATAAAGGTGCTCATAGTTAGCACACTGCATCGAATACATTGAGGAAAAGCATGATTGCATAAGAGGGAAGGTAATGGACTTCCCATAAAGGAAGGAGGACCTTCCGATACTCTACCTGAATGGTAGAGGTGTTAAAGAAAAGAGAAAGTTGGGTGGCCATGAGTACTGACACCTTGGTTACTACTAAAGGAAGAATGTTTGGGTGCACTCAAGAGAAAATTTTGGTTTCATATGTGCTGATATGGGATCATTATCATCCTGTAGCCAGAAGCATATTCAACAATGAATGAAAAATGAATAAACCATATGGTAAAGAGCTTGGCTAAGCTCGAACACACCATGGAAAATTACTTAACATAAAGTGTGGCGAACTTGAAATCAACACAAGGGTGCCTGCTATGTGAATGTGTCCATGGATATTAGTACCTTAGATTAAGTTCACTTAATGTTGAATTACATTTTGAAAAGTTTGGTATGATGAAATGATGCATAGGTAAGGAATGAGATTTCCTTTCATGTTTATATAGAGATGTGATGCAACTGTTAGAATGCACAAGTTGAGAAATGTTTGTGATGCCATTCTAAATGTGTTGTGAGAATATATATATACATGAGAAGATGACAATTTGTTTGGATGTATAAAGAATGAATTGCAGGAAGAAAAGGGTCTTGGATATGGCCATGATGAAATCCCATAATGTAGACCAATTTTTTGTTGAGCCAAACTGATATGGGAAGGAAAGTCCCATGCTCGTGAATTTGTTTTCTGTGCGGAATAGATCAAAAATTAAATGAGGAAGTTGGAAAATCTGTGGGTGACATATTTGCAATAAAAAAAATTCCTAATTTGAAATTGATTATGGTATCTCATAATTTTTGTGTACCTGTAATATAGGTAATATGAAAATATTTGTCTAGGGAGGAAATATGAATACGGTCAAGATGGAAAGCATGAAAGAGGCTATTATTGAGACATGAGAACCCTGTGGTAAGCCACGATCTCCCTAGAACATGTCGTGTTGTGGTAACATAAGCTGAAGGGATGCCTTAGTAGAGAAAGTCTAAGGGATGCCTCAACAGTAAGGCTCAATGAAGTATCTTAAATTATTCTTGTGTGAAAAATCCTTGGCAAGGCAAGATGGATCACCCAAGGAACTGTACAACAGAGAAGGGGATGCCTAAGCCTGGCCCTGGAGGGTGAGTGACCGCAAGGAAGAAGGGACATTGAAAATTCTCCTACACTATTGATTGGGATCATCCACACAAGGGGTATGTCCAGGAAAAATAGTGAGCCAAGAAAACAAGACAACCATGTGGATACAAATCCATGAACTGCAAAGATGAGTATTGTGCTAAGTTATTATATTTTTCTTGAATTTTATACAACAATAATATGTTTTCACATGAAAATTGTGATTAATTTTCTTGATGTCCAAGAATTAGTGAATAAAGGTGAATAAGGCCAAGAGTTAGAAAATGACTTGACCAATAAAGAGGGTCAAGACTTCTAAAGCAACTGAATGAGAAAGATATGACATGCGTTATTGAGAAATAACACCAAGGATGATGTTACTTTTAAGAGGGAGGGGATTGTAATACCCTTGTTTCCCCTAGCTTGTAATTAATCATTAATTAGGATTACCATGCTATGACATGTGAACGAGGTAAATATATTTTTTTTTATTTCCAACAAGTTACTATGGGGGTGAAGCCTTGAAGTACTGGCCATGATATCACTAGAGGAAAGAATGGGAAAACTATAAGAGAGGGTTCATTATGTTAAATGACCCCAAATTTCCCCTTGTTGGTAATACAAAACCCCCTCTGGATCCCAAGAAGAGGAATCAATTAATGAAGGAAGGATTGGTGGCTGAGGAGATAGGAAGTTGTCAGCCCAAAGTACCACATAGTCTTGTAGACCCGAGCTGACCCGAGTTTCCTTCTGAGAGAAGGAATAGGATAGGTCAAGAACCATCTTGGGAAAGGCATGAAAGGGGGATATACACATGAAGATAGTGGAGTGAGAAGCACGTGAGGCTGTGCGAAGAGAAGGAGATAAACCAGAAGAGAGTGCATGCATAGAGGTGATCTTGATGCTGAGGAAGCAGCTGATAAAACTTGCAGGTTTGTTGTGACAAAGAGAGTATCTTTGAGAAAAACAATAAGTTCCCTATTGATATCATGGCTTGGAATGGGGGTGTCCAGAGCGCTAAGAATGAATACCTCCCGGCCTATGGTTGGGTGGAAAGGAGAACACCCATAATCAGTTGGTTGGTTGTATCTTGTAATAGATAAGTACTTCTTATTCCATGTGCACTTAAATTGGAATATATGAATTGAATGTCTGTGATGGTGATTCTTTATTCCTCTTGTGAAATTAATTATTATAATGCCTAACTTCTCTTCTGTAATCCATTTCTTTTGAATGGGTGTAAGGTGATAAGTTTGGTCTCTGGGATAGTTTGAAAATACCTCGCCCTGTTTTGGAACTTCAATTCCATGAATTTTAAAGTGCTTGCTTCAAACTAGTAGCCTAAGAGACCACAGGATCGTTCCCATGGATTTAACTAAATCCTAACTAAGAGTTGAGTTTACAACCCAAGACTCATTAGAGGGTCCATATAACCAAGGTTTGGGAATCATGCACTACCCGAAAGGAGATAAGCCTTTCTGGCTTCGAAACTCTAGGAGTTTAGAGCACCGGGGTGTTGTGACCTTAACCAAATCTTGGCTAAGAGGTATGACTGTAGTATTTGGGGCTTGACAAATCTCCAAGTAACCAAGGCCTAGGAAACCTAGCTTATGTTTGGAGGGAGCTAAGTGTTCAGGACTTTGAGAGTCTAAAGCCCCGGGGAAATAAGTATTTCAAACAACAAATTGCACCGAAGATGACCTGTCAAGTCAGTGGATTGATGATGGATCGACAGCTGGTGGTTATTTACCCATAACCTTGGGACTCGTACCCCCCTTGTTAAACTCTGATCCACTTACCAATCACAAAATGATGTAGACTATAGATCTAAGGACACTCAGGAATTTCCCTGACCATTAGATCTACACCAAGGTAATTCCGACGTTGACCGCTTCGAGAGAAAAAAGGTGTTACACCTCCAAAAATCTCAAAGGATGAATTTATGAAGTGACATGGACCGTTGATCCTCGGATCCCTCAGGATCCTTCTCAACTTTTGATCTAAGGATCCTGTCAAGAACCCTTCTTAATTGTTTAACCAACCAAGACACATCGTGGATCGACATGTGGTCCCTTCTTGTCCCCTGTCAAATGTTATCTATTGGACCAAAGTCATTGGATGAGAGGCTATGTGGTAGGAGATCCTATAGTCGAGAGACTTGGCACTTTAGAGGAACTTGGATGAGAGTCTTCAAAGTGTGAAGACTCCTGAAGTCACGAATGATGAAGTAAATATCAACCATTGACAGCTAGAGGACACAGGGCGCCGGATCTTATAGTCCAGAGACTTAGCACTCTGGGGGCCTCGAGATGTGGTGAGTTGATGTTATAGAAATATTTTCCTCACCTTATGCAGATTTTCTCAGAAGGCCTTTTTCCATTTCCCTGTGCAGAATTAAAGTCCCCTTTTTCAAATCCCAGATCTAAAAAAAATATGTTTCCACATATATGTTCCCTAACTATTATAAAACATGTGTATACGCAGGTTTCACCACTACAATCCGCGTACATCGGGTTCCATGCCCAAAATTAAAAAATAGTGTCGGGTTTCCATGTCATGTCACAGGATCCATGATCGTTGACCTTCCATATACTTGAAAATTTCTAAATCGGCCCTTTAGTTCTAGTTGAAGGATATAAATGGGCCATATACAAGCCGTGGAAAAAGAGGAGAAGAATTAAAATTTGAGAGAAAATTTACTCTAGAGAAATTATTCACTTCATATTGAGTCTGCATCCTTTTGTCCTTTTAAGTATGAACACATTGTTCAGCCCCCAAGCTCTTCCCCACTTGATTGAGAACCTCATTGTCTCTCTTATATGATCTTTCCTTTGGTGGAGGATTGAAGTGGTGGTGGCCCAATTGGAAGGGACTTAGTTTCTCAGTTTCAAACCGTGTCAGCACAAAAGTTTGCAATTCATTCACTTATGTTGATTACATTTTAATATAAATACTCTTTTCTCATCCAATTAATATCTTGCAAATATTGAATTTTTTTCCATGGGCATATTTGTTATGAATGTTGATGGATTATGATATTGAAGGTGATAACCTTATATATTTTTACCATATTATTTCATTTATTGGTTGTTGAGGACAATTTCCAGGTGTACTTCTTTTAGTCAAGTGGTCAACGGTGGAATTCATCGAACATGTGGACGAGGTAGGCTCTTTATCTTGTCTTCTTAGCATATTTTTTTATATAGCATACATGGGATTATAGTTGATTTGTGAAGTCAATTCTGTCTGTTATTGTTTACCCGTTGCCATGGAGATATTTTCCTCGTAACATAATTGGAGACCATACTAGGGAGAGGATATTGTTTTCTAGGTTTGGAGTGTTTTTATCCTTTGATTTCTCTCATTTATATTGAGTTTATTTTCGTCTGATTGCTTAACATCCTCTGTTCATTTTGAGTCTAATTTTATTAGCCTTATCCTTAGCCTGACAGTGTTTTAACACATATACGTGGGTTTTTACCTGACAGCCGCATACATACATGTGTTGTCCTTCTTCAAGAGTCATATATAAGCAGTTTTATTTTGGACAATCGTGTACATCATCCTTTTTTTCTTGTTTGCTGAGTTTGATGTTTGTTGGGTAGGTTTTGATGGTTGTTGAGTCTTCTTGGTTCTCTATTATGACTATTAAGTGTTTGTGGAATGATAGGAAACCTTTCTTTGATTGAATTTTCAGGTGGTTCCTTTCTCATCATCATTTCATTGATTGTCCTTGCATCTTGGGCTGGGTGTTTTCTTCTTGATATCCTACTTGGTTTGTCTCTGTTTACATACAATAGAATTTTTAAATCAAGCTCTTGTTTAGTCTTTGCATTTTCATTCTTTTTGAAAATACAAAAATATTAATCATTTTGCATTGTTGGCATTTGATCTTTTGGGTCCTTATCATTGATATTAGCACATGTATAGAAAGATTGCATCTTATTTGGAATAACATAACTAAATTCAAAATTGCATTTGAATAACTTATCATTTATTGGAAATTGAAGTTAGGACTTTGCATTTTATTCATATTCATTTATTTTACTTGTTAAGTCATAACATCATTAGTTTCACAACCGCACCTTTTTTTAGTAAGCAAGGACACTAAAAGCAACACTGATAATTTAAAATTGATTACAAACGATTTTATTTTCTAGGGTGCTCAAACTAGCTTAGGATTTAGAGCCTTGGAATAGGATTTTGTGAGTAAACTTTTCCAAGGCTATTAAATCAACATATGTGTTTGATTAAGGGAGTGGTGAAATCCATTGCATAATTGGTGACATCAGGAGGATCCACTTACACCAGATTTAAGCATGAGGTTGTGTGAGGTTGGTTGAAGGGACATCCCCCCAATACCTTCTTAGCGTCAGATGTATTTTTGTGGATCTATTCGTATATGTAGATCTTGCTAGTACCTTTACCTATGTGAGAGGCAATGCTTTCGAGTTTTTTTCCTTTGTTACCCTACCCATACGGTAGACCTAACTTATGAATGTTCACCTGTGCATTAGTTATACCATGGTTTCTTAGTTGCTTGACGTAGGTACCACATAGGATACTTGCAGCGGTTATTCTGCAAGTACCATTGGTTAGATAAGGGTCAGAAAACACATAGCCTTTATGGAGGATTACCTCTCCAGGGGGATCTAACCGACTGGTTGTTAAGCCCACAAGGGCCCTTAAAACTGATTTTGATACCTTAGATATTTTGCAGGGAATCTCAGGCCCCTCTTGGGCAAGGCATACCTACTTTAGGGAGGAAGGCCCCTTTCAACCACTTTATCCTATTT
>SNQJ01S0098184.1:16389-35598 GCA_010110895.2 Picea sitchensis | reverse complement strand
TCTTGAGTCATCATGGAGCCAGACCATCTTCCCCGTAGGTCTCGTCGCTTGTTATGATTACCACCACATCTTGAGTCTTTTATATCTAAAAGGAGTAAAGTTATCAAGGGTCGTACACACACCTCCATTTACCAGACTTGTAATGATACAAGGATGAGTATTGAATCAATTCAGAAATATACTAGGATTCCTTCAACTCCCATACCCACTACAGTTAATGGTACGCCTTCAACACCTTCAACCACAATGGTTGTAGTGTCATAGGTTCCTATCATCACAACAGTCCTCCCTATAGTGAATACTCAACCTATAGCCATGAATCCTTTTGGATCTCTTTGTCACTCATCGGGCTACAATATTCATTCCATCCGTACAACCTCTAGCCCTTTTTCTTATGGTATGTCAAATTTCACATCGCAGTTTTTATCCTCCATCCCAACATATACTCTGAATAATAGTATTGGACTCTGGGGAATGGATCCTCCACATACTCCATTTTGGTTTGTTGGTGCTCATATCCTAGAAATTAATCCTATTGTTGGAGGCCTTCCTCCTTTTCACCCCGGGTCTAATCCTGGTCCTAATGCTCCTGGATGGAGTAACCAACCTGGTGGACAAGCTAATTCTTATGGTCCATCCTTTACACATAACTCCTCTGTACCGATTCCAACCAACAGGTTTGACATGAATAATCCACCTGTATCCTATATATTCACACCTGGAGGAAATCAATTTCATACCTTGGGAAACCCCCAACCTGGAGCCACTCTAGATGGGGGCATTTTTTACAACCCTCATCTTAAAATTCCTACTGGAATGGTGCCCAACAAACCTGTCATGAATCAATTTGGAGGAGGGTCTTACAATCTCGGACATGGCCATGGTGCATACCAGAACCCTGGATGGGATGCAATTCCCCAACAACAATCTTTCCATGGAGCTTGGGGTCAGATGTCGCAACCTCGTCTCCCTTTTCTGGCCACACTCAATCTTGCAGACTTGTATAGATTGATGAATGACCTTGTGTTTTATGATCCGACATGGCCCCCCGTCCCCACCAAGGTTCCTTCAGATATTCCAAAATTCAAAGGCAAGACTGGTGAGGATCCTGGTGATTATGTCACTACCTTTCACCTTTGGTTCTCTTTGAACTCCCTTATCGATGATTCTATTCATTTGATATTGTTTCAACACACCCTCACGGGGGTCATCACGAAATGGTATATAGATATACCAAGGGGGATGAACGAAACTTTTAATCAAATGGTTTTAGTCTTCCTCAACTAATTCCAATTGTCGGTTCATTATGATGTTGGCATAGAAAAAAATTTGGCCTTCCTTTAGGACAAAACCACCCATATCTCATATAAAATCCAAGAGTGTCATAGACGGGAGAGGTTTATCAAGGCCTACATAGCCCCAAAATTCCTATTAGAGTGGTTCCTTAAGTCTCTATAACCTTATATTTTGAAGGATGTTTCTACATCCAGGGTTACATCTGAGGAAGAAGCAATTTTTAAATCCCAAAAGTTAGATATTATATATGATCATTCTGGGATGTTATACAATATTCTTCCAAACACATTGAGGTCAAACTATGACCCTAGAAAAAAGCACAGGCCTCATGCCGATGGCATTGTAGGATCCACCAATGTAAAATATGCAAACTTGGTGACAAACCAGTTGAAAGATTTGTCTATAAACCAGCCTGTAGGAGGGTTGGCTTCGTCTGTGTGCTCCACTCCCACTCAGTCGGTGGATGTACATTATGTCCAATAATCGACCAACCCGAATGGTAACTAGCAACCAGGAGGGAATTAAAAGAAAGGACGTGGTAACAATCATAAGGGTGGGAAGAATAATAATAAACCAAAGGACAATGGTAATAATGAATCGTCGAATAATAATGATGGTGGGGGGAAGAAAGAAAGTTGGAGGGTGAATTTTCCCTGAAATCTTTGTATAGATGACCACCTTACCCATTTATGCCTCAAAATTATGGAAGTTGTGAAGCTTTTATCTCCACCGCCCGTTGTGCTAACTAATTATTTTCCACATAATCAACACATGGCCTTCAGCTCCTCAAATGTCAGAAATGTGGCAAGTGGGATTCAAAACCCATCGATGAAAAACAGTGACCCTCTATGCATCAATATGGTTAAATATGAGGTTAATGTAGCCACTCGATCTCATGATTACAGTTCTCCACAGACTGTACCTAGTCTAGAGTCTCCCCCTCCTCCGGAGACACCCTTACAGATAAAAAAACCAGAGCCCCCTCCCCGTATTCCAAAAATATTACTCAAGCTCTCTACCCACAATTCTAATGCTAGGGCCACCCATAATTAATCTATTGTTGAGGATCTGGGTCAAACCTCTTATGTGATTTCAACTCTAGAGGTACTCTAGACGTGTCCTTCACAGAGGAATGCCCTGCTATCTATGTTAGGATCTCTAGATACTTGTGGCTCTAAAGTTATCAAGTTTGACGTCACAGATGTCAAGATTCACTTTCCTTACCATGTGGAATTCCAAATCCACATGGGTTACTCAAAATATACCATCAAATGTATTTTTTTTTATGAAGGCATTGCAACATGTGTGATGTTCCTGGTCTATTGGAAAGCCTTCGGCTCTCTGAACCTCTCTCAATCTCTGACCATGTTGACTTCTTTTGACGATCGTTCCTTATTCTATCATGGTATTCTTCCTGCCTTCCTGATCCAATTAGGTGGGAAGACGGTATAGGTGGATGTCAAGGTGGTTTATGAACCCCTCGACTATAACTTGTTACTAGGACACAATTGGAATTATTCTATGACTGCAATCGTATCGTTCGTCTTACACACTCTTTGCTTTCCTCATGATGGGAATATCATGACGATTGACCAGTTGTCCTTTGCATATTGTATCCCTAATGCATCTTTTGGAACGTTGATCCCTGTGATTGACAATTCTCAATCGGCAAGTGAGAATATCTATGTAAGAATGTATTCATCCCTTATGGGTACCTTGAAATTCATGATACCAGTTCATCATATATACGCCATGTCCAGTAGGTCTTCTTCGTCAAATAGGTTTGTTCTATTCCACACATTGTATTTTAACGATCCTTGGACCCTACCTTCCTCGAATTCATCTTGTGAAGGTCAGTCACATACTAGAATGGCCATGCCACTATCGACAACAGAGATAGTGTATCATGTTGTTCTTGACTCTTTCGTTAATTCAAATCCTGGTACCTCACAGACAGACGAGGAGGATCTTGTTATAGAGCTCGTGTGGGACACCTCATCATCTGTTTCACGTGATCGCCCTGATGAGACTTTACCTTTGGATGAAGCTATCATAGAGGCCATGAATGGTTCTGACAGACCATGGGATGATATACATCATCGCTCATATTTTCTCCCAAATCTTGCCAGAATCAAACAAGATCATTTTAGATCTACCTTGAGCCCATTAGTTGGTCACGCCGTAGATCCACTTGATACACATGGCATTTGTGTTGAAGGAAACATGGATATTGTTGGAGCCGCCTTTTCAAATGGTTTAAATGTAATTTTGAAATCAAAAGTTGACCTTTAAATTGACTTTTACTTCATGATATTTACCCACTGAAAACCTTAGTAATCCTGATATGCGAAGTGACGATGGTCGTCGTACTCCTAAGCCGTTGACTTTTTACTGTTAAACGATATTTTTCACTTTCATATACCTTGGAATATCACACTTCGGGAGTTACAAGTCACACAGTTTCCAAGCCCCGATGCACGACGTCACGATATCAATAAAACACTGTTGGGGTTTTGCTACTCAGCTTTCACTCTTCCAAGAAACTTTACCTTCGTAGCCCCGATTCGCAAAGTCGCGATATCTTTTAAACACTGATTAATTAAACACTTAATCCAGATTACGTTTTTTCTTAACTTGATCGCTTCATCGCGATCTCGGGTTTTAGGGGCTTGAAAGATATGAGTGAAATCTCTTGATACGACGAATGCCTAAAAGGTGCTTAAAGTTTAAAGAAAATCTAATTAAAGAACCTAAACCAAATAAATCAATGTTTTAATACAAATATTAATATGTACAGTCTATGAGGTAAATTTAAATGTTTCTTGCGCCAACTTGTGTCACGAACCGTCGAAATTTATGGCATTAATTGGAAATGAGGCGAAGCAACATGTAAGGATATGGTTTTTATTGCTAAATCTGTCTCTAAAAATGATTTGACCATTCTATTCATAAGGATGTCGAGGTTTTAAATGGTCGAAGATATAGATCACTTTCTTTTAGTGTTTCAAATATCATTTCTATTTTGCGAAGAGAAGCTTTTCTCAGCAAGCTGATTTCTATATGTATACACATTTTTACTACAGGAGAGCTAAGTCAAAGTCCTCTATCATGGCCCCACGAAAAGCGTCCAAGGCAAGTGTTGATATTTCAGGGAAAGGCTCAAATAATTTTTTTGATACTTCACCCGAAGTATTGATTCTGTCAGAACCTGGTCATACGTCTCCGAGGTTCTGCAGTTCGAATTAGTGAAATGTTTAGATGATTCCAGTGATAATGAGAAAGATGTCTTGGCCACCAAATACAAGATCGTTATTCAAGCAGAGATGCATAAGGTTGCAGCTAGGCCACGACTCCTTTCCTACTATGATATGATCCGATGGGTGCTAGATCATGTGGATATACCAACCAAAACTATTATCAGTGAGCAGAAGGTGCTCATTGGGACCTTTATACCAAAACATTTGAAGGTGATGTACCAATTGTCACCCACACCAAACTTCTCACACGATGCCGATTTTATGAAATTTTTTAAGTGGAAGGAATGCGAGCAATACGACAGAAAATTATTTGTTCTTATCAAATATTGGGTCTCGCACCCCGCAAAGTTCAGGGCGGATGGTAATGGAGTTTATTCAATCTCTTCTTTGGAACCGTAATTCAAATACATAGCAATGATGACCTATATATTGTATGGGAGGGAGGACACCACACATTTATTTCTCCCTTTGGTGCCTCTAATTCAAACAGTCAATGAAGGTTGTTCTTTTGACTAGGCCAAACTGTTGTCAGACAGTCTAACCAGTCGGATTACATAATATCAGATGCAGAGGTCAAGTGGGAAGGCCGCTTCATTTTTTATGTCTGCATACATTATGGAAGTCGTTTGTTTCATGGAACCTTTTCCCCTAATGAGCTAGAGTTGGAATCCATCATATGCTAAGACTATCCATGTCTACCATTCAAAACTTTGGGAGGATAAGGCCGCAGACTTCATATACAAGATTTTCAATTGGGTAATGGTGTCGATGCATGTCATCATCTTCGGTAATCCACCACCCAGGAGTTTAGATAGCATCGCAACAAACTTGAGCAGCATGGTCGACTGGTATGTAGAGGCAGAATTTTCCTATATCAGGGTTTTTGATGCCTCTGTTCCTCCATATGCCCTACCATTATTTATACCAGATAGGCTGGTTTGTCGCGAAATCGCTAGGCAAACCATGATTGGTAGCATAAGCAAAGAGATTAAAGGATTTTCGAAAAAGTTATGGCCACCTTTCCCCATTCATTTGAATACTTATTCTTTATTAGATTTCATACACACAAAGGCTGAGGCAGTGGCCTTGGAAGATATTAAATTCGTCCACATTGAGTTCAAGAAACACGACCCACATAGGGTCGTGAGTAATCACATAACTAGTTGTGGCCTTAAAATATATGAACACGAGAATTCACCTCATGATGATATTTTTCGAGGCACGAGATCCTATGCAGAGGTCTTGAGTCGAATACAAGCCCTGAAGCCCAAAGAGATGGCCAATTTTTTCAAATTACAGGAACACCAGCAGAGCTGCCTTCCCCCAATCTTATAGGGTAAGAAATCGATGACCCTAGATGTATAGTAAATAGAATCCAAGGGCTCCAAAGATTCTGCACCTGACCAAGAACAACACCAGGAAAATAAGAAGCAAACTGGGCCCCCGAAACAAGAAGACGAGACCCCCAACCCTACAAGCAAGCCAAACTCGGTTGTTACTCTAGGGAAATCATCCAACCAGATCGACAGTCCCATCGTTTATGTTACTCCCCTACAATCCACAAAGGGAATCCCAGACGTTGGATGGATTTTCGAAGAAGAACTATCACCCATAACTGTGGAAGAGTTACCTCCGAACGAAGTTTTCTTCGATAAGAAGAGAAAGGTCATTATAAAGCAAGAGATTTATCATGAAGCAGGCAAGGTAGCCAAGAAATTTAAAATCTTAGCTGATGGAAAAGACATGAAGAAACAAGAATTTGCAACTCAAGTAGCAGGGACATTGGGGGCTTTTGCTACAGCCAACCAATATTCTGTCGAGTCCCTAAAAGATCAGTTGAAGTGAAAAATCCACTTAATCAAAACCTTGGAGGCTAAACTGGCTACAGCAGAGGCAGCTTCCAGAGATCAGGTGAATTCAGGTATAGAGCAAGCTAGAGAAACTGATCAAAAGGAAATCGAGTGGATCAAAACCAATCTCAAACAAACACAGCAGGTGGCCTAGACCAGTGAATCACAGATAATCCAGTAAGAAGAATTGATAGAGTAGCTACATGCTAAATTGAATCTCATTAAAAGCCAGATGATAGATATCGGGATATTTCAATCCCAAGCCAAAGAAATCCGAAAAAGAGTATTAGTAGCTCAACAAGATTTACTTGCTAAGGTGGAAACTATTCAAAACAACTATCAACTCATTGATCAAGTACTGGAAAACATCTATTTCAGAGAAAAATAAGTTGGGGCGGCTCAGGTCGCTTTCCAAGAGGTTGTTATAGCCACGAAAAAAAGGGAAATGGGCAGTAGTTTCAGGTTTTCCATCCCAGAGTAGGCTCGAGGTAACATCTTGTTGAAGGAATGGGAGCGTAACATATCAGAAGGCAGACAACAAGCTAAAGAGGTAAGAAAATCTTGCGAAGAAACTTTTGGCTTCGTATATGGTAGTTCATTGGGTCTCGATAGTGAAAGCAGTACTGATATGCTGGGTCAGATCAATATAGCTAAACACTTGCTAAATATCAAGGAAAATGAGGAAAGAGAGTTGGATGAAATATCACAGACAACCCAGACAAATATAATTCAAGTACATAGATGGCTAATCAAACCAAGTGTACTTTTATGTTCTATTAGCGCCGAAGGCTGACAGGTAGAAAGAAAGTTGCCATAATTAGTGAAGGATTGTTACACTTTTGAGGCAAATAATCAAGCAAAACCTTCCAGGGTGATAGCCCAGTTGGTGGAGAAGTGCATCACTTGCACACAGCAGGAAAAGGGGCAGTATTCATGTACCAAATAATGACACGTGTCTTCTTGTTCTATTTTTAGAACTCGAATTTTAAAGAAAAGAAGGTGATCCATCCGCCTGAAAGAAGACAAAAGAAAAGAATTGGAATGCATGAATTTCCTTTTTTGTAACCAAAAAAATTGTTGTGACGATTGAGATCCTAGCATGTAGAAGTTGTATAAATATGTGATTAGAAGAAAGAAAAGGGGTTGGACCTTTTTGGTCAATTGTAATAGAGACTATCTCCTTTTTGAGAATTAATACAAAGCAAATCCGAAGATTCTTGATTCCGTCAAGATTGTGTTGTGAGTTTGTTTCCTCTATGATTTAATATTCAATTTCATTTCACACACACACATATATATATATATATATGATGAATGTTTTTACTACAATTTAGTAAAACCTCTACCGTGGTGATCAATTTTTAGTCATCTATATCGTTTACAGTTTTTCCTCTGTATCAGCTATTAGCAGGTACAAGACCTATGAACCCTTTAGATTTTCATATTTTATGCTTCGTCAGATATCTTCTTATCTTATTTTCTTCTTCTGTTTACAAGGTGAGATTCTCCCTTGATAGGAGCCTCGCGTTATAGACAGCTTAATGCTTTTCTCACATTTCACACACCATTTATTTAAAATATAACCCAGTTATGGAAAAAGGCCTTTGGTTTTCATTTTATCTTTATTATCGAATTCAAAATTCTCTTTTATATGATCAAATTGATACAGAATAAAAATTTCGAACTCTCTTTTAAATTTTTTTGTTCCTCTATGACTGTCCTCGTTGGAAGACAGCCTAATATTGAACCCAGCCTATCAAACCAAACCCATATTGCCTTAAACCTTTTCGATACTATACTTAAAACAACCACCACCCAGGTAGAACTCGAACGTTCATGGGCCGTGATTTAATGAGATATAAACATCCAGGAACAGTTGGAAGCGAGATAACGACAACCTGGAAATCAACCTTAGCTTCCTTTCTCGAAGGTTGACTCTTCTCCCTTTTTTATCCTTTACTCACTTTCGGATGCCTGGACACTATACTTTCTAAGCCTTAAGTACAGACTCTAGAACAACATCTTTCTGGCATTGTTGCCGAGGAACGAAGTTACGAAACCTTTTCCCTGGGAAGAATGACATTTTTTCAAGTTTCACCCTTTGATAGTGAACAAAGAGTGAGCACCTTCTAAAGGATTTTATTATATTTCACTTGGCGACTCCACATTTAAATAAGCTAGCATCCAGATGAAAAAATACCAGACAAAACCCCGAGGGTAAACAGACCACGCCCGTTTCCGATCCCGAAAAAATACTGAAAGCTAGAGGTTCCCTTAAGCCAATCACTGCGGTCTACCAACTTAAGTACCCACAATCCAATACCAATAGTTCCTTAGAACCTTCAACTTCACACAATCCCCTCCCTGAAACCATCAACCCAACTTTAATTCTCTCTGAGGTTAAAAGTGAAATCCATCCGACAACCTCTGTCGTACACAAAGGTAAAAACCTCGCAGTGAATTTATCAACACTCGATATCCCGCTGACTCTTCAGTTAGATTTCATGACCCCACCAAGTCTCAAAGAGTACACTATATACTCAGATTCCACATCCACGGGTTCCCCTGATTTTATCTCTTGCAAATACGAGGAGCCAAGTCCTCGCATCCCTTTTCACCCATCTTCACTTTTCTCGTCTCTCGAAGAAGCTAGAAATTCTCTTTTGGTTTTCCAGAACCCTCTATATAACACACCTTTTCCCTATTTAGTAGTACCGATGGCGGCCACCGGAGGAGGTGGTGGAGTGGCTCCAGGAGGAGGAGCGGGGGGCCAAGGGCCTCTCCGCCTGCCAGATTTTTTTCTAAAGTAGCTACGAGATATACGCCTTTGGTCCTGCCCATCCCTCTCCACGACCTTTCGAAAAATTACACAAAAAACTTACCTAAATTTATAGGGGAAGGGGACTTGACCGCAGCCGAACATAGAAACTTCTTTTATTAGTTCACCGATTTCCTAGGTCTCGAGGATGAAGACGTGCTTTCAAGGCTTTTGTTCAAAATTTCGAAGGACAGGTACAAACTTGGTTTTGTAGCCTACCTGCAGGATTGATATTACCCTACGATGCCCTAGAAGACTCCTTCCTTAGACAATGGGGCGAAAGGAAATATCACTTGTATTATTTGACCAAGTTTGGCTCCTTAAAGAAGAATAATTCAAAAACCATTATGGAATCCATTCAAAGATTTAACAAATTGTATAATAAGATCCCGGTCGAAGTTAAACCGTCCCAACCTGTAGCCAAGGTAACCTTTGTGAGGGCCTTTGAACCCGATTTCGCACTTCTTTTGAGAGAAAGGAGGGGGGGCATCCTAACCCGAATGCAAGATGATGTCATAGAAATTGAATCTAATATGATGGCTTCTAGTAAATTGAAAACTAAGGTAGAAATGGGAAACCAAGAAAACAAACGTTTTAGGGAACAAGAAGGACCCCCAGGGTCAAATAGATCCACAGACAACAAAATGGATGATATGGCTAGGATAATTAAGGAGTTATCGAATAAGATTTCCAGAATGGAGCTAGATCAATCCAAGGCCGATCCTTTTGCTAAGAGGGAATTCAAAATAAACCCCAATCCTCAAAATCAACAAAGGCATATTAAAAATGAAGAGAAAAAAATTCAAACCCCTTTAAAAAACGAAAATTTTACAGGAGGAAATGACCTGCAAGATTTCGAAGATTTAGATGAAGATGTGATGTGTTTGGGTGACGACTATACACATCCTTACTTAACGAAATAAGATTACGAGAAGTCTTTGAACACTCAACAAATTTCAAATAAAGATGAGGACATAAACAACACTGATTTCGCTATATGTCAAGAAACAACTGATTCTATAATGGCTGAGGTCCAACCGAGGTATAACTTGAGGTCTAAAAGCAAACCTGCATTGACTCTTCAACCCAAGAAATTTCTCCCTAGAGGTGAAGTATATGAGCCCGCCCCAAAAGAGACCGATACACCTAATAGCAAAATGAAAGGGGCGAACTCGTTAGATCCCAAAGTAAAGGAGGTTGAGATCCAAACAAAGGAAACCAAGACAGTTGAAACACATATACCAGTAGGTAAACTCACGTGTGATAAATCAGCACAAACAACTAAATTAGAAAAGAAGGAATCTGGGGTTTCAACCAAAGAAAAAGACAAAGGTGGTGGAGAGTTCAGCCTCGAAAATGAGATAAATAAGATAAAATACCAATCCCTATGGTAGAATTAGCAAAGAATCATGTATATCGGAAGCAGATGACCAAAGAAATAGGTTTTATAGAGCTATAAAGTCACTCTGACGTGATAAACTTGGAAGACGATAAGCCCAATATCACTTTTGGTTCACATTTTGAAGGTGCTAGAGACACCGTAGCTCCTTTCTATATCACTCTGAATGTGCACAATTGACTGTTGCATAACTACATGCTAGACTCTAGAGCTTCACATAATGTGATGCCCAAAACTGTTATGGATAGACTAGGCCTCGAGATCACCAGGCCTTATGGAGATCTCTACTCTTTCGATCCGAGAAGAGTTAAGTGCATGGGTATGATAAAGGATTTAGTAGTCACCCTTGCATAGGTCCCAGTCAAAAGTGCCCTGATGGATGTAGTTATTGTTGATATACCCCCAAAGTATGGCTTACTACTATCTAGGTCGTGGGGAGACAAACTTGGGGGGTCCCTTCAACTAGATATGACTTATGCCACAATTCATGTGTTTGGTGGAAAACTTACTCAGTTATACAGGGAAACAAGGTTAGCCTACACAGTGAGTGATCCTCAGAATCCTAACAACTTTCCTGTTTATATTGCCGATCAAGATCTAGGAAATTGTATTTTGCCTTTTGATGATGGTATAGATAGCTACACAGAAGAAAATTACATAGATGAGAAAGAATCCAAAAATATGAAAAAAAATATGTATAGCACCGGGATCTGGAAAATGTTTTTTGATGGTGCCCTGTCATGTGAAGGAGCGGGTGCAGGGGTACTTTTTGTGGCACCTAAAAACGAATTCGTTGTCCCTTTCTCTTACAGGATTTAGTGGGACATAGACTACACCAATAACATCTATGAGTATGAAGCCTTAGTCTTAGGGTTGGAAGCTGCCAGGAAGTTGAACATAAAGAACCTAGAAGTTTACGGAGATGCAAAGTTGATAGTGAAGAAGATAAATCGGGACTACCAGGCCAAGCACCCAATATTGAGATCTTACAAAAATTGCGTCTAGGATCTTATGGAAAATTTATTTTCATCAGTAAAGGTACATTTTATCCCTTAGGCCAAAAACCAGCAAGCTGATTCACTGGCCAAAGTGGCTTCAACTTTTGTACCTCCCACCACTTTCAAATTAAAGTACCACGTAGAGGTAAGGCACAAACCATCCATACCAAACAATATACAACACTGGCAGGTTTTTGAGGATGACGAACATATCATAATGTTCCTAGAAATGGTAGGTGATTTCTCTGAAACCCACAATGACCAGGAAGACCAAAATGATCATACCTAGATTATGCAAGAGGGAGAGGAGCCTTAGGAGTTCTGAGAAAAAATTGCTAACCATCGCATGTTGGTTTTAAAGAATAATCATATTCCAAAGGGACTAATCCCCCTAGAGAGACTATTTGATCAGAATGATATGCCCTTAAAATCCATTCTGCAACCCCAACAAGAAGAGGTTGAAGACTGAGACGTAGGGGCCAAAGAGGATCCTAGGATGGTAAAAATATCAAAGTATCTTCCTCCTGAGGTAAAGAGCAAGTATAAATATTTACTCGCACAGTATAAAGACATTTTTTCTTGGTCTTACGAAGAACTAAGAACCTACGACACCACTTTGATTGAACACAAGATACCCCTGAAGCCTAGTGTCAAACCCTTTAGACAAAAGCTTAGAAAAATCAACCCTGTTTTACTGCCTGTGGTAGAAAGGGAAGTTAAAAAACTCTTAGACGTGAAAATAATAGTACCACTGAGATACTTTGATTAGGTAGCAAACCTAGTCCCTATTAGAAAGAAGAATGGGGAGATTAGACTGTGTGTCGACTTTAGAAATCTAAATAAGTCATCCCTCAAAGACAACTACCCTCTGCCCAAAATGGATCATGTATTAGAAAAGGTAGTTGGGGCAAATAGGATGTCGATGATCGAAGGGTTCTCTGGGTACAATCAAATTTTCGTAAATGAACATGATAAAGAAAAAAAAACCTTCGCTACCCCTTGGGGTACATTCATGTATGATAAGATGCCTTTTGGTCTAATGAATGCAGGTGCCACCTTCCAACGTGCTATGGATATCGCTTTCATTGGTGAAAGAAACAAGTTTGTGGTTATCTATCTTGTTGATCTCACCATTTTTTCTAAATCTGACGAAGATCATTTAATACATCTCAAGCTGACTTTTGAAAAATTCCACAGGTTTGGTCTATATTTAAACCCCTAAAAGTCTCACTTCGCCATGAAATAAGGTAAACTCCTGGGCGATATTGTGTCTCAAGACGGAATTAAAATTGATCCTAGAAGGGTTGAAGCTATAGACACAATAAATATTCCTAGAAATGTAAAGGAAATTTAGTCATTCTTAGGAAAGATAAATTTTTTGAGGAGGTTTATCCCAAACTTTTCTGAAATTGTGAAATTGATCATAGGTATGTTAAAGAAAAACATCGAAGTGAAATGGACGACAGAGGCTAAAGAATCATTTGCACACATCAAGAAGGTTATAAGAGAGGCACCTGTACTGGCAAGCCTTGACTATCTAAAATATTTTCTTATTTTCTCATTCACCTCCGAACATACATTTGTCGCGGTACTCCTCCAGAAAAATGAAGAAGGTTTCGAACAACCGATAGATTTTTTCAGCAAAAGTCTCAGAGACGTTGAACTCAAGTAAGATATAATGGAAAAACAAGCATACGCTATGGTGAAGGCATTAAAGGATTTCAGAACTTACGTGTTGCATTCCAAGGTAATCAAGTACGTACCTACCAGCTCCGTAAAAGATATTTTGGTTCAGTTTGACAGTGATGGCAAAAGAGGACGGTGGCTCACTAAAATACAAGAATTTGATCTGGAGATAAATCCGATGAGACTGGTAAAGGGACAAGGTTTGGCTAAACTCTTAGATGAATCAAATTTCAGAGCCCTTAACATAAATATCTTACAGGGATATGAAGAGGGTGAGGATATGAACAAGCTTGATGAGAAAACAAGTGCAATCAGAATCGAAGAAAAGTTTGCATCCTATGATTGGTACAAAAACATAGTGTCCTACCTACTGACTTTGAAATGCTCAAGTGATTTATCCCCACCCAAAGCCAGGATGTTAAAACTACATGCGGTCAAGTACTGTATATCTGAAAGTCAATTGTATTAGAAGGACCCACTTGGCTTCCCATTGGTTTGTTTGGTTGAATCAGAAACAGAGAAGGTCATAAGCGAATTTCATGAAGGAGTGTGCAGGGGACATCACGCTTGGAGTGCAACAGATTATAAAATCCTGAGGGCAGGGTATTATTAGCCAAATCTTTTCTTAGATGTCAATGCCAAAGTCAGAACCTGCAACCCTTGCCAATTTTTCATAGGCAAGCACAAACTCCCAGCGCTACCATCAGTCCCAGTCAAAATAAAGGCTCCTTTTTAGCAATGGGGACTAGATTTTATAGGCGAAATTAACCCCCATTCTAGTGCTCAACACAAATGGATCTTGACTGCCACAGATTACTTCACTAAATGGGTGGAGGCTATTCCAACCAAAAGGGCAACTGATTCGGTAGTAATAGATTTCCTAGAAGAGAACATTTTATCTAGATTCGACTGCCCTCGAAAGAAAGTTACCAACAACGCCCAGGCTTTTAAATCTATGGCTATGATCAGTTTTTGCCAAAAATACAATATCGTGCTCGGCCATTCCACGACATATTACCCCCAAGGAAATGGACTAGCCGAGTCTTCAAACAAGAGTCTGGTCA
This sequence comes from Picea sitchensis, assembly GCA_010110895.2. NCBI lineage: Eukaryota > Viridiplantae > Streptophyta > Pinopsida > Pinales > Pinaceae > Picea > Picea sitchensis. Next base: position 21,230 of record SNQJ01S0098184.1, on the reverse strand, counting down.
ATATAATTAAGAAAGTGTTGAATGAGAACAAAAAATCTTGGCATGTGCATCTGAAATACGCTTTATGGGAAAATCGGATAGGCATGAAGAAATCTATCGAAAATTCTCCTGTCTAGATGGTGTATGGGACTAACGTGGTATTACCCATAAAATTGGCACTTCCCGTAATGAAACTGTGGCAAGATGAGAAAGAAGAACCAAAACATGTCACAAGAAGGATAAATCAGCTGATCAAAGTACAATAGCACAGGGTCGAAGTGGACGAAAGGTTGCAAAAATACCAAGATGACATGCAAATGCTATTCGACCATAAGACAAAAGACAGAGAGTTTATCCCTAGCGATTTGGTCTTGAAATGGGATGCTAGAAAGGAATATTTGGAAAAACATAGTAAATTTGATCATATATGGTATGGACCATTCAATGTTGCAGTTCCCGAAGGAAAAAAATTATTTCTATTAGAAAATCTGGACAGTAAAATCTTCAACGCCCCTGTCAACGGGCATTATTTAAAACACTTTATGAATTAAATGGTTCCCAAAAAATTTCCATTGTATATATCGGTTTGTGTTTTCTATCTATTTCATAATTTCTCTTTGGTAAGTTTACTTTCACCTCTAATTAATTAAGTTAGTGATTTTTATAGAAATAGAGATACAAAATTTTCAATACATTCAGCTCTTTTAAAAAGCACTCTTCGTGTTTACAGGATTCCTGCTGCAGTTCACATAAGCAAAGGGAGAAAACATAAAGTCATATATCAGAGACTAAATTCGTCGAAAACAGGTGATAGAAAAAGTTTTCCATTATTTTAGAAGAAAACGAAATGGTAAGGAAAAGGTACGAAATCCTGAGAACGTTTCTTTTCTTTTAAAAAGGTCTCTAAAGTGTTGTAATAATCTCATAAATACGATGTTTTCTCTTGACTGGTGATTAAAAGAATGACTCCTTACTTTGGGCCCTAAAAGTTTCACCTAGACAAAGATAGGAGGTAATTAAAGTAAGTAGAGAAAATAAAGCGTCTCCGGAAAAAGGTCCCAAAGGTCGGTTTTAGTCTATAATACCTGTGTTTTGAATCCCAGATCTCTCTTCGTCATCTTTTTTTCTGTCCACAGACATACCGTCTTAAAAAACCAAGTTTCTTTCCAGGTTCTATACATAGGGAGAAGAGATTACGTTTTAGCTTTGGAAGCTGTAAAGCAGATTTTAGAAAGTAAGTCAGTCTTCACGACTCCTCAGTCTCTTACTAAACAATGCTATGCATAGGTTGATCCTGACTCTTCTAGGTTTTTTAACAGTTTCAAAGGATTGAGGCTTTCCTGAAAGAAGGCCCCTAGAAGTAATCTTTCCCTTTTTTCCCTGTGGGATAAGGTGTGTTGAAAGTGAAAGGAAGGTTGGTACCGAGTAATCAAAGTAAGTTGACAGACCTCCAATGCAAATATTACACAGATATCATCCCTCATATAAACTGATTTCCCCCACTTCGTGTTCTAAAAAGTAAATTATAAGACAGATGGTGAAAGGAAAGTCATATTTAATTGCCCATCTAGTCCAAAGAGATGATGAAAGGAAATTCAGAAATAATTTCCCTCATCTCAGCATTTAAATGCATAAATATATTTCAAAGTGGTGAAAGGAAATTCAGCAAAAAGGGCCAGATAACTTCATCGGGGTACTGAACATGTTCTCTGGCAGTGAAGCAATATCTGAGATATCTGTAAGGTTGTTATACATGAATCTCACTCTACTCTGGTAATCAATTTTCTTGAAACCGGATCTACATCCTAAGTTCAGATAGAGCTCCCTGATTAAAAACATGTAATAAACTTCGTTTGATGAAAACCAAAAGACACAAGATCTGTTGGATTTCCTAGGACTATTTTGATTGTCTTAATGCAGATCTAAATTCAGTAACGAGAAAGAGAAAGTCATGAAAGAGACTACAACTGAGTTTGAAATGCATTTGAGTATTGAAAAGATTTTTAGAAGTAAAATATGAAATCTCTTCTTCCCTCTGTATTCCCTTTCCTTAAGCAGGTTTCACATAAGTAAAACCGATGACTCCATTTACCCAATACAGACACGTGGTCTATTTTTCTTCCCGTCTTACAGGAAAATGAGATCCCTAGTTGGAGCCTATGTTGGAGCCACCTTTTCAAATGGTTTAAATGTAATTTTGAAATCAAAAGTTGACCTTTAAACTAACTTTTACTTTGTGATCTTTACCCACTGAAAACCTCAGTAATATTGATATGCGAAGTGACGATGGCCATCGTACTCCTAAGCCATTTCCTTTTTACCGTTAAATGATATTTTTCACTTTTATATACCTCAGAATATCGCACTTTGGGAGTTACAAGTCACATGGTTTCCAAGCCCTGATGCACGAAGTCGCGATATCAATTAAACATTGTCGGGGTTTCGCGACTCAGCTTTCACTCTTCCAGGAAACTTTACCTTCATAGCCCTGAGTCACAAAGTCGCAATATCTTTTAAAAACTGATTAATTAAACACTTAATCCAGATTAAATTTTTTCTTAACTTGATCGCGTCATCACGATCTCGGGTTTTAGGGGCTCGAAATATATGAGTGAAATCTCTTGATACGGTGAACGCCGAAAAGGTGCTTAAAGTTTAAAGAAAATCTAATTAAAGAAACTAAACTAGATAAATCAGTGTTTTAATACAAATATTAATGTGCACAGTCTACGAGGTAAATTTAAATGTTTCTTGTGCCAACTTGTGTCATGAACCGTCGAAATTTATGGCATTAATTGGAAATGAGGCAAAGCAACAGGTAAGGATATGGTTTTAATTGCTAAATCTGTCTCTAAAAATGATTTTACCATTCTATTCATAAGCACGTCGAGGTTTTAAATGGTTGAAGATATAGATCTATTTCTTTCAATGTTTCAAATCTCATTTCTATTTTGCACAGAGAAGCTTTTCTCAGCAAGTTGATTTATGTATGTATACACATTTTTACTACAGGAGAGATAAGTCAGAGTCCTCTATCATGGCCCCATGAAAAGCATCCAAAGCAAGTGATGAGAGTTCAGGGCAAGGCTCAAATAATGTTTCTGATACTTCACCCTGAATTATTGATTCTGTCAGAACCTGGTCATACGTCTCTGAGGTTCTGCAGTCCGAATTAGTGAATTGTTCAGACAATTCCAGTGATAATGAGAAATACGACTTGGCCACAAAATACAAGATTGTTGTTCAAGCAAAGATGCATAAGGTAACAGTTAGGCCACGACTCCTTCCCTACTATGATATGATCTGATGGGCACTAGATCACATGGATATACCGACCAGAACTATTATCAGCGAGCAAAAGGTGTTCATTGGGACCTTTAGACCAGACCATTTGCAAGCAATGTACCAATTTTCACCCACACCAAACTTCTCACACGATGTTGAGTTTCTGGAAAGTTTTAAGTGGAAGGAATGTGAGCAATACGGTAGAAACTTGTACGATCTGATCAAAGATTGGGTCTCGCACCCCACAAAGTTTAGGGCGAACAGTAATAGAGTTAATTCAATCTCTTCTTTGGAGACGCAATTCAAATACATAGCAATGATGACCTGTAGATTGTATGGGAAGGAGGACACCACAAATTTCTTTCTCCCTTGGGTGCCTCTGATTCATACAGTTGTTGAAGGTTGTTCTTTTGACTGGTCCAAACTGTTGTCATATAGTCTAACCAGTTAGATTACAGAATATCGGAAGCAGAGGGCAAGTGGGAAGGTTGCTTCATTTTTTATGTCTGCATACATTATGGACGTCATTTACTTCATGACACCTTTTCCCCTAATGAGCTAGAGTTGGACTCCATCTGATGCTAAGCCTATCCATGTCTACCATTCAAAACTTAGGGAGGATAAGACCACATACTTCATATACAAGATTTTCAATTGGGTAATGGTGCCAATGCATGTCATCATATTCAGTAATCCACCACCCAGGATTTCAGATAGCATCACAACAAACTTGAATAGTGTGGCCAATTGGTATGTAGAGGCAGAATTTTCCTATATCAGGGTTTTCGGTGCCTCTATTCCTCCATATGCCCTACCATTATTTATACCAGATAGGCTAGTTTGTCACGAAATCGCTAGGCAAACCGTGATTGGTGGCATAAGAAAAGAGCTTAAAGGATTTTTGAAAAAGGTATGGCCACCTTTCCCCCTTCATTTGAATACTTATTCTTTATTATATTTTGGACATGCAAAGGCCAAGGCAGCGTCCTTGGAAGATATTAAATTCATCCACATTCAGTTCAAGAAACACGACCCACACAGGGTTGTGAGTAATCACATGGCTAGTTGTGGCCTTAAAAGATATGAACATGAGAATTCACCTCATGATGATATTTTTTGAGGTGCGATATCCTATGCAGAGTTCTTGAGTTAGATACAAGCCTTGTCGCCCGAAGAGATGGCCAATTTTTTCAAATTCCAGGAACACCGACAGAGCTGCCTTCCCGCAGTCTTACAGGGTAAGAACCCGATGACCCCAAATGTACAGTAAATGGAAGCCAAGGGCTCCAAATATTCTCCACCTGACCAAGAAGAACACCAGGAAAAGAAGCAAACTGGGGCCCTGAAACAGGAAACCGAGACCCCCAACCCTACAAGAAAGTTGATCAAAATCTGGACCAGGGGTCAAATTTTAGCCTAAAAATCAACGTTCTCGGGCGCCACGTGTCCCTATATGGTTGGTCATTATTTTCATGTGTAAAAGTTTATGGGGAGTCCGTGGGGTTCGACCCCTGGACCTCCCCCAACTATAGCGGCTTCATAACCCTCCGCTAGCCAAAGTTCCGCCAACTATTCCT
>SNQJ01S0098184.1:1322-16379 GCA_010110895.2 Picea sitchensis | reverse complement strand
ATGGCCACATGTAGAAGAGGTCATGCCCGGATGAGCCATGATCCGTTTTCAGAGTTCTATTAGTCATTTTTGGGGTTTTTATGTGTTTTGATATCAATGGTACAGTTTGTTTTTCCATTGGAGTTGAGAAGCATCTTGTAAAATAACTTTTGACTAATTAATCCCAGAGTGCCAAGTCCATTATGGAGGCTCAAGGAGATGTAGCCCGTAGGGGGGTGAACTCCTTTATCATGTTGTTCTTGTTGTGCATTTGATGGTTTATTTGCTGCAAGTATTGTTGCTGTGTATTTATTTGAAGTACATACTTAACCATTTACAAGAACATTTCTTCATACATAAGCACTTACAAGAAGAAGTACGAACTTAACACATAAGTTTATATTGCATATTTATACACATGAAGAAAGGTCCTGTAAAGTTTATTTTAATGAAGTAGGGGTGCTTGCATAGCATAACAAGTCATCCTTCTATTTTCAGATCACAAGCCAACCTCGGTTGTTACTCTGGGGAAATCATCCAAGCAGATCGACAGTCCCATCATTTATGTTACTCCCTACAATCCACAAAGGGAGTCCCAGATGTTGGATGGATTTTCGGAGAAGAACTATAGCCCATAACTATGGAAGAGTTACCTCTGAATGATTTTTTCTTCGATAAGAAGAGAAAGGCCATTGTAAAGAAATAGCTTTATCAAGAAGCAGGCAAGGTAGCCAAGAAATTTAAAATCTTAGTTGATGGAAAAGACATGAAGAAACAAGAATTTGCAATTCAGATAGCAGGGACATTGGGGGCTTTTGCTATGACCAACCAATATTCTTTCGAGCCCCTAAAAGATCATTTGAAGCGAAAAAACCTCTTAATCAAAACCTTGGAGGCTAAATTGGCTACAACAGAAGAAACTACCATAGATCAGGCAAATTCAGCTATAGAGAAAGCTAGAGCAACTGATCAAAAGGAAATCGAGCGGTTCAAAACTGATCTCGAACAAACACAGTAGGTGGCCCAGACCAGCCAATCATAGATAATCCAATAAGAATAATTGATAGAGAATCTATAGGATAAATTGAATCTCGTTGAAAGCCAGGTGATAGATATTGGGATATTTCAATCCCAAGCCAAAGAAATCTGAAAAAGAGTATCAAAATCTCAGCAAGATTTGCTTGCTAAGGTGGAAATTATTCAAAACAACTGTCAACTCATTGATCAAGTACCGGAAAACATCTCTTTCAGAGAAAAATAAGCTGGGGTGGCTCGGGTCACTTTCCAAGAGGTTGTTATAGCCACGACAAAAAGGGAAACGGGCAGTAGTTTTAGGTTTTCCATCACATAGCAGACTCGAGGTAACATCTTGTTGAAGGAATGGGAGCGTAACATATCAGAAGGCAGACAAGAAGCTAAAGAGGTAAGAAAATCTTGCGAAGAAACTTTTAGCTTCGTAGATGGGAGTTCATTGGGTCTCGATAGTGAAAGCGGTACTAAGACGCTGGGTCAGATCAATATAGCAAAACACTTGCTAAATATCAAGGAAAATGAGGAAAGTGAGTTGGATGAAATATAGCAGACAACCCAGACAGATATAATTCAAGTAGATAGATGGCTAATCAAACCAAGTGTACTTTTATGTTCTATCTGTGCCGAAGAATGATAGGTAGAAAGAAAGTTTCCATAATTAGTGAAGGATTGTTACACTTTTGAGGCAAATAATCAAGCAAAACCTTCCAGGGTGATAGCGCAGTTGGTGGAGAAGTGCATCACTTGCAAACAGCAGGCGAAGGGGCAGTCTTCGGGTACCAAATAATGACATGTGCCTGCTTGTTCTATTTTTTGAACCTGAAGTTTAAAGAAAAAAAGGTGATCCATCAGCCTGAAAGAAGACAAAAGAAAAGACTTGGAACACATGAATTTCCTTTTTTGTAACAAAAAAATCTGTTGTGACGATTGAGATCCTAGCATGAAGAAGTTGTATAAATATGTAATTAGAAGAAAGAAAAGGGGTTGGACATTTTTGGTCGATTGTAATAGAGACTATCTCCTTTTTGAGAATTAATACAAAGTAGATCCGAAGATTCCTGATTTCGTCAAGACTGTGTTATGAGTTTGTTTCCTCTATGATTTCATATTCAATTTCATTTCGCATATATATATCTGATGAATGTATTTACTGTAATTTAGTAAAACCTCTACTGTGGTGATCAATTTTTAGTCGTCTATATCGTTTACAGTTTTTCCTCTGTATCGGCTATTAGCAGGTACAAGACCTATGAACCCTTTAGATTGTCATATTTTATGCTTCGTCAGATATCTTCTTATCTTATTTTCTTCTTCTGTTTACAGGGTGAGATTCTCCCTTGATAGGAGCCTTGTGTTATAGACAGCTTAATTTTTTTCTCACATTTCACACACCATTTATTTAAAATATAACTCAGTGCGGAAAAAGGCCTTTGGTTTTCATTTTATCTTTATTATTGGATTCAAAATTCTCTTTTATACGATCAAATTGATACAACATAAAAACTTTGAACTCTCTTTTAAATTTTTTTGTTCCTCTATGACTGTCCCCATTGTAAGACAACCTAATATTGAACCCGGCCTATCGGACCAAACCCATATCACTTTAAACCTTTTCGATACTATACTTAAAACAACCACCACCTGGGTAGAACTCGAACATTCATGGGCCGTGATTTAACGGGATATAAACATCCAAGAACAGTTGGAAGCGAGACAACGACAACCTGGAAATCAGCCTTAGATTCCTTTCCCAAAGGTTGACTCTTTTCCCTTTTTTATCCTTTACTCACTTTCAGATGCATGGACACTGTAATTTCTAAGCCTTAAGTACAGACTCTGGAACAACAAATATTATCTCTCCTACCATCATGATTGATATCTCTCGTATTCCTGGAAAGGTTGAAAATGTATACATTGGTGCAGATTGTTTGTCAGAAGAAATTTTGATCTAAACCAAGATCTTCAAAGAATTCCATGATGTTTTATCTTGGTCATATGAAGAGATGCTAGGAATCGACCCTCGAATTATCGAACATGAGATTAAAACCTACCCAAATGCTAAACATGTTTGACAATGACTTAGAGTTGTCAATACTATGAAGGTCCCTGCTATTAAGGCAGAGGTAGAAAAATTGATTAATGTTGGCTTTATCTTCCCGGTTCCCTTTATTGAATGGATATCCAATCCATTTCCTTTGAATAAAAAGGAAGGAAACATCTGTTTATGCATGGATTCTCATGACCTGAATAAATCATCCCAAAGATAACTTCCCCACACCCTTCATTGATCAAATTATCGATGAATGTGTAGGAAGCAAAATTTTTTATTTTATGGATGGATTTTCAGGGTATAACCAAATTCAGATTAATCCCGAGGACCAACATAAAATGGAATTTATTTTCCCTTGGGGTACATTAGCATACAAAAATATGCCTTTTGGCCTTAAGAACGTCGGAGAAACCTTCCAATGAGCTATGACCTTCGCATTTCACGATCTCAAGCATATATTCGAAGCCTATCTTGACGATCTCGCTGCTCACTCCTGTAAGAGAGTAGATCACCCTAAACACCTTCGACTAGTTTTTGAAAGATGTCACCATTATCACATCCATTTGAACCCTCATAAATGCATGTTTCGCATTACGTCAGGTCGACTTCTAGGATTTTTAGTCTTTGAGACTGGGATCATGGTAGATCCGTTAAAGGTGGAGGCAATACTTTGCTTGCCTCCCCCGTGCACTATTCGTCAACTTTAAGGTTTACAGGGGAAATATAACTTTTTATGACGGTTTATAGTGAACTATGCCAATACTACTAAGGGTTTCATGTGTCTATTAAAGAAGGACACTCCTTTTATCTAGGATGAGGGAGCCCATGAATCCTTCGATGCTTTGAATAAATCCTTGGTATTGACGCCCCTGTTGAAGTCTCCGGACTATGATAGAGATTAATTTCTTTATGTCATCACTTCTGAAAAAATGATTGGTATGGTTTTTGTTTAGGAGGATGACGAGCTCTGTGAGCACGTCATTTACTATCTTAGTTAAATTTTAGTCGGTCTTGAACTCAAGTATTCTCATGTTGAAAAGCTAGCTTTGGCTTCCGTTCACACAGTTCAACGATTATGAAACTATATATTTCTTTGAAAAATTATTATGGTTGTCGACGTCAATCCATTTCAACACGTTCTTACGAGGTGTATCATAGTGGGAAACTACAATAAATGGATTGTCATTCTACAAGAATTCGATCTCAATTTTGCTTCTGCGAAGTCCAAGAAATCACTAGTTTTTGTAGAGTTAATATCCAACTTCCCTCAGTTAGATGAGGATGTTATTCATGTTGATTCATTTGCGGATGAACACATTTTCCTGGTATCATCATCATACCCATGGTATGGAGATATTGTTGTTTCTCTTTTAATTTTAAAGTTCCCTCAACATCTCTCGTGAGATGACCGATGACGTATATGATACCAAGCTAAGAATTACCTTATCATCAATGACACTTTGTATCGTCGATGAGTAGACAATATCTTACGTCATTTTTTGACTCACGAAGAAGCTGAGTCTTTTCTAAATGACTGCCACAGTGCAACTTTTGGTGGTCATCTATCCGGGCTTGCGACAACCAAGAAAATTTTGCGAGCCAGTTATCTTTTGCAGTCTATTTTTAGATATTTCATCGAAGTAGTTAAGAAGTGTGACCCCTTCCAGGTGTTCACTTGAAAAATATGCTCGCATCCATCCCCTCTCCATCCAGTCTTTACCATCGGTCCCTTCACCAAGTGGGGGGTGGATTTTGTGGATTGCAACCCAACTTCAGCTGGGGGGAATCAACACATTATCATGGTCATAGACTACTTTACTAAGTGGGATGAGGCCATTCCTACAGTTATATCCAATGGTAATATTTATTCCTTCTTCATATTGAATCAAATTATAGCTAGGTTCAGAATCCCAAGTGAGATTGTCATTGATCACGACAGTCACTTTCAGAATGAAATGATGAAATAATTAGCATCAAAATTGGAGTTTAGGCATGGTCATTATTCCCTTACTATCCCCAGGAAAATGGACAAGTAGAGGCTGTGAACAAGTCTGTCAAGACCATTTTGTAGAAAACTATCAACCAAAGAAAATATGACTGGCATATCATGCTTTATCCAACACTTTGGGAATATTGAACCTCAATTAAGAATTCCACCAGTTTTTCCCCTTTCCAGTTAGTGCATGGTGTGGAGTCTATCCTACCTATTGAATGTGAAATCCCTTCTCTTAGATTGACATTTGCGCTCCTACCTGACACTTCCGATATCGAACAACTCCTCGCACACCTAGAGAGTCTAGATGAGCAGTGTCGAGATGCCTGTATGGCTATCAAAGAGAATAAAATATGTCTCAAGGTCTAATATGATAAGTATTTATGTCCTCGACAATACACTGAGGGTGACTTGGTCTTTCTGTATGACCAAGCCAAAGAACCACTGGGGGTAGGCAAGTTCAAACTCATGTGGCATGGTCCCTATATCGTGTGACATGTCTTATAAAAAGGATCCTATGAATTAGAATATTACGAAGGGAACATGCTGGATGCACCCAGGAATGGACTCTATTTGAAAATATGTTACACTTGAACCCCAATCTTGGGCGTAACTCTTTGTATACTAATGTATTTTAGTGTATATATCTTTTCCCTCTTTTTTATATTCAACTTGCTTATCAATTTTTTCCTTGGTTGGTAGTTTTCAACAGAGTGTTCAGTTTACTTAGGATTCACAGACGGGGCCAGTTGTCATACATAGAACTTGGCTTCCACCGCTTGGGTTGTTTACTCACCCAAGGGTCTACTAGTTTCTTCAGCTGGTGTTTTCTTATGGCCATCCACGAATAATGTGGTTGAATATAGCGTTGTTATAGAAATTTTGCGCGATGTGATTTCACATGGTATTCGCTCTTTAGAAGTTCACCTAGACTCCCAGTTAGTGGTATGTCAGTTGAACGGTAGTTATCGTGTGCATGACCCTACTCTACTCCGACGATTCTTACGGGTACGACTTTTGGAATGACATTTTGATTTTATTACTTATCATCACATACCTAGAAGTTCTAATTATGTTTATGATGCATATGCTAATTTTGTTTTAGATTTCCATTTGTCACATAACTAAAGCAAAGAAAACACTTTCATCAATGTGCACATTATAATATAAGTAAATCCAAAGATCAATGTTTTTATATTTCATCTCTCAAAAAAATATGATGTTATAGTACAAAATTGGGGCTCACACCCTCAAAATACATATACATTTGATCATGAAATAATCATGAAATCTACACCCGTGGGACCAGATGAGTGTCATGATAGAATACTATGGCATTTGTGATATGCTGAAAGAGTCGTACCCAAGCACAAGACACACCTACCACCTGTCGTTGCATCACCTCCAACATATCCTCTACTTGAACCATGGGAATCCTCTATGTCAAAAGAGACAGGTTTCCTTGCACATTTTGAAGAACTCTATCAACGTCCCCTCCCACTAACTCATCCCCCCAGTGCTTACATCAGTGTCATGGAATTATGTTTGGCCTTCGAGGACCCATGTCTGTGACACACACATGTTTAGTTAATACTTGATATCATCCAAAAATATTTTTGTTTTCTTATGCAAAATACAAAAAAATGAATTTTTCAAAAAACTTTGGCAAACCTATGTCTTTGTAGGAGAAACATGGTGTTAAAGGCATGTCTAGATCTCCTCTGAAGTCAATCCTTGCATAAGGGCAGTCCTCCAGAGCCATCACCTGCCGAATCCACCAAAATAAAAACTCATCGTTGTAGGGTGTTGGAACCCTACCACCCCCCTGCAGCCTCATCACCTCAGTCCATTGTGCCATGGATGGATCACAAGGTCCATGCAGATCAATCTGAAATCTAGGACCCAAGCTTGGAACCCACTTGAATAAAAAACTACAAAGGATAGACACAAACCCAAAGTTCCTCTTTCTACATAGCTTGCAGTCTATCAGTTGGCTCTTCAGGTTGGTCAGTAGTGAGGTACACCAGTCGTAAACCATGGGTCGAAATCAATCCACTGAGAAGAACATAAGTGGCCTCTATGCCTAGTGCAAAGCGGTCGACCCTATGATCCCTTTCAACACCAGGGAAACAATCTTGAGACTCATATTGTTGATCGATCTGATAGGGAGTTGTCTCCCTACCTTCTCGGTCCCTGCAATACAATAATTAGCTATGTAATCCTCCATGTTCAATCCACTCCAAGCTCCCCGATATTTGAGGTTGACCACCTCACTCTAACATGACAATCATATCAAGAATTAGATGTCCTCAACTTCAATCCTCAATGGTTGTCCATCAAGGTTGAATGTCTTAGTAACTGGATCCCAATAGTTCACAAGCAACTAAATCAGTATCACTTGAGCCATGATACCTTTGAGGGCCCAAAAAATGTATAGCCCACATATTTTTAAGGCCAGTTGGGCCCCTAGATCTTTATCCACTGCAACGTCCACCTCTTCATTCTCTCTTTATCTCCACTCTAGCACAATCCTGGAAGATTCAAGCCATTTTTTAAGTTAGCAAAGTCTTAGAAACCTTATCCATAGACATGTACGCGAGCTACAGTTTACACAGTCGTGTATAGGGCTTCTTATATGCTCATTGTTTTGCAAACAGTCACGTATAGGTATGTGTATATGTGACCTGATGATATATATCCTATGTATACCTTAGTTTCTAAGTTGCACCCTAAGTTACTCAAAAAAGGAATCCTAATTTCAAATTTTAATCCACTAGAAAGAAAGAGAGGAGCAAGATGAATTACCTGGTCTAGATGGTTGTTGATTTCGTCGCTCATAGCTACTACAATCAACAGTTGAAATTTGGGGGCAATTTGGTCCAAAATGAACTATTTGGGTAAAAAGTACAAATGGTATAGTAAAATTGTTTTTTTTTTACTATTTATAGAAACATTTTACCCACTTTACATAGATTTGCCTAATATTTTGACCTAGTGGACTAATACGATAGTGGATGGAGTTGTTTTTTATGGTTTTATCCAGGGATTTGTGTGATTTTCAGTGCCATTTCGCTCTTTCATAACTTTGGACAAGTATCTTCGTTATCCAACATACAGGATAGGTCACCAATCCATTATGCACACTTGCATCATCCTATGACTGTAGCTCATATGCCTTAGGTACAAAACTATTTAACAACGACACAGAACCTTCTATTTGGAACTAGAAGTGTCATTCTTGAATGGTAGAGACTTACCAAACATGGGCACCCTAGTTAGATCCCCTGCTCCATTCGGTTCCCATGTAAAGATTATGGTCCGTAGGACCAGGATTCCCTTGTAGTTAATACATGAATTTATGTTTGAACCTCATTTCTTACTCATAAGCATGCTAACCTATACCTAGAGGAATCCCAATGAGTATGGTTTAAGCTCTTTTCTGACTCTCTCAAAAAGTGAAAAGATTGTCGAGTGAAATTGTCTCTTTCACAGTCGTAAATTAGATTTGAAAGGATGTCTATTTGGTGTAATTTTACCCCTTTTTCAATCCAGGTAGACTAAGATTATGAAAAAGGACATTTTTTGGTGTTAAGTTGTAATTGCATCTTATTCTCTTGCTTCTGTTATTGAGCCTATTGTCGGTTCTCACTTTTGCATTATAAGACTTTCACCTTAGAATTTTTCATCATCAGCCAAGAAGAGCCTTGTTTATATCCTTTGCATCTTAACACCCTATACCCAAGAGGAAACATTCCCTGAAGTGTCCATCTCTCACATGAAACTCCTTTCATCGAGCATAGGTATGTTCCACTGCTGGAACTAGTTGCTTACTTGCGATACTTGTTTCCTCCTCTGTATCATAACATTCATTTGACAACGAAAAAACATAAAAAGATGGGAGGGAAAAGAATATTATCTTATATTGGCAAAAGTCGTGTCACCTTTGAACGGGGAGAAAACTTTTGAGTCCACTTGTCACCAAATTTTTGGGTTTAGCATGACCTTAGGAAGTTGAGCTCGTTACTGAGAGTTTACTCCCTTGACTGGTTACTCTTCTACTCCCTGTGGGGATTTTGATTGATGCCTCCTGCATCAAAAGGTTTCATCATCAAGTCTATGCTACCAGAGTCGTCCATATGTCTCATGCTCTTGTTCAAAGGATTTCTATCAACCTATGTCAGCCATTCCTTAGAACTCTTGACATTGCATGTCGGCCATACCCTTAGTGTGTCTCAGAGTTACAGGAATGTGTAGTGATATTCTGCACCGTGTTCCTATGTTCATCATTGGTAGGTAATATTGATCCCAACAATCGACATTTCATCATTTGTCACTAACTGGGGGGTTTCCCTTGTGTTCGACAACAATAAATCTATTCACACATTGGGATTCATTTAGTGTCTTATATTCCATTATCCTTATTGGTGGTTTCCTCTCCTTTGTCAGTAGTTTTCCTTATTGGTTGTTATTCAGAGGGTCTTTTTCATGTCCCTCTTGCATTTGGTACACATGAAAGACGCACAGGGTAGTTGGTTCATGAGCATGTTCTTCATCTGATTTCCTCCAAATCATCAAGATCTTTCTTTGTACCTTGTGTTTAATGATGAGATATGCCTCAATTCTCTCCTTTCAGTGGGTCTCCTTCCATCGAATTCAACCCATATATTCTATAAATAAGACCTAAAGGCTTGCAGTCATTAGTGGTAGGTTCTCCCGCCATCGATAGTTGGGAATACATCAATGTGACCTGATCGATGGATTATTCAAGTGCTCGACCCCAACACATTTATTCATAGTTTTAATAATGTACTTGATGCCTTGATACCTACTTCCATTATTGGTAGGTTGTTTTGTGTTTGTTAACGATATACCTTAATGACCGGTAATAAAATGAAGTATCATTGTGTTTGACCTCAACTCATTTATTCACATGATGTAGACTTTCACCTTTGGTGGATTATGTAGAAGACTTGAAAACATTAGTTCATAGTCACAACTTTCCTGACCTATTGTTATCTTTCATTGGACCAGTACCCGTGTGACTTCAGTGACCATGGGAGATCATATTGTACTCCATCGTATACATATATCTTCAGATTGATTTTGAGACTGGTGTTACTAGGTTGTGTTTGTGACTATGACAACATTTGGCATATATCCACCTTTGTATTTCTTACTCATGGCCATGAACAACTGTTTGGTATATTTTCACATGAATATGCAGTGTAATTCAAATTTCCAACCATGTGCGCAGAGTCAATAGAGATTGCAATATCCTCATGAGAAACTAGTTCTTCCAACTGGGTCTCCATTACTCCACATTTGGGTATTATAATGTATTTCATCCATTGTAGATACTCCTCTGGCCTCACACATTAGGGGGAACCTGTTATAGCAAGATTTTCCTCACCTTATGAAAATTTTCTCAAAAGGCCTTTTTCCATTTTCCTATGCAGACTTGAAGTCCCTTTTTGCAAATCCTAGAGCTAAAAACAATATTTTTCCACATATATGTGCCCTAAATATTATACAACATGCATATACTCAGGTTGCATGACTACATCCTACGTACATAGGGTTTTGTTCCCAAAATTAAAAAATAGTGTCATGTTTCCATGTCACGTCACGGGATCCATGATCCTTGACCTTCCATATACTAGAAACATTCTGACTTGACCCTTCAATTCAAATTGAAGGCTATAAATGGGCCATATCCAAGCTATGTAAAAAGAGGAGAATAATTCAACTTTGAGAGCAAAGTTACTCTGGAGAAATTATTCACTTCATATTGAGTCTGCATCCCTTTGTCCTTTTAAGTCTAAGCACATTGTTTAGACCCCAAGCTCTTCCCTACTTTAATGAGAACATCATTGTCTCTCTTGTATGATCTTTCCTTTGGTGGAGGATTGAAGTGGAGGAGGCCCAGCTGGAAGAGACTTAGTTTCTTTGTTCTGAACCATCCTAGCATGAAATTTTGTAATTCATTCACTTTTGTTGATTACATTTTAATAGAAATACTCTTTTCTCTTCCAATTAGTATCTTGAAAAAATTTGAATTGTTATTCCATGGGAATATTTGTTATGAATGTTGATGGATTATGCTATTGAATGTGCTAACCTTATATATTGTCACCATATACTCATATTTCTTGGTTGTCGAGGACAAGTTTCAAGTGTATTTCTTTGATTCAAGTGCTCAATGGTGGACTTGATCGAATGTATGGATGAGGTAGGATATTTATATTGTCTTGTTATAATATTTGTTTATATAGAATACATGGGATTAGAGTTGATTTGTGCAGTCATTTCCGTATGTTGTGGTTTACCCCTTTCCATAGAGAGATTTTCCTCGTAACAACTGATAAGCATTGTTTGCACCCAATTCGTCACCTTGGTGAGCAAATAAGGGGTGCTTACATGCCCATTTGGGTCTTGCTGAGCATGAAAGCTGTAGAGGAAAGAGTTAGAAAAAGAACAACTAAACTATAAGCAAGAATTAAATTAAAACAAACTACAATTATGAACATATGGATAAAGAAATAACAAACACAAAAAGACCAATATCACCAATGTTTTTAGGCTGATCAATTGATGAAATCAAATAACAATGAATAAAGGGGACTATGAGTCCCTTCTTCCTCCAATGGAAGGCTCTTGAGGCCCTCACAAACTTCCTCTCTTTACAATAAGAAAATGAGAATGATGGTGAAAAAACTCCTAGCACATCCACTCAATGGAGAGGTGGATAGCTCAATGAAATGGTGCTAATGTGTTATTGCCAAGGAGTGAGTCCTTAAAAAAATCTAAGCAGCATAACATTACATGAAATTCCTTGAGAAAATGATGTTTCTTCATGGCTTTTTATAGCATAGCATTGGGTGATTATGTAACTCCTTTGAAGTGTGAAAAGGGGCTCTTTAGGGCTTCATTAGGTCTTTGACCAGCCTACCATGCGGATTCAGCTCTGATTTGAGGGTCAAATCGGCTTGGGAGTTGATCCATAAGTGGTTGGGAAGCCGACCAATTCAATAAATGCACCATTTAGCAGGTGCGTGGGTTTTTGCGCCAACAACCGCGCATCGTGCGCGTATGCGCGCATGGTACGTTCCTGTTCCGCGCATGTGCGCGCGCACCAAACTTCTGTAAAGCGCCCTTCAATTTTTGGTTACTTTGTATAGTTTTTTACCTTTCCGGAATGCTATGAAATTAATTCAGTGCCATGAATGACTTCATTACTTGTTTGATGATGCTGAGTTCTTGTCGCCATGTGCGGACGAAATTTCAGTGATAACAGATGCCCCCTGATGGATGAGGTTAGGAGCATACGTATAGCCAAAATCCATCAATGTTTCTTCTACTGAGACTGTTGTTGTAAGAGAGAGCAATAGTGGGACCGTGTAGAGCAATCCTTTGGAGAAGAAAGGAACCGGTGGAAACCGACCTTCCATAAGGTGCGTAACAATATACAACTGTGTACAAACGAGGTGGGCATGCCCCATGCTCATGTTATGTAACTCTGAAAAAAGATGACGGAAGTGTTGGTGTAGATAACTGCAGCGCCCTCGAGGGTGGTGATGATAAAGGCAGAAGACAATACTGCAAAGGAATATGCTCTGAACAATAGGCAATGATCGCGGTAATAAGCAGCGACAATGATGTGGGCATTGATGGCCCTACCAGGTTCAGAGGTCTTCGACAAATGATAAAAAGAACTGCAATAGTCGCAAAGTAAGACCCATCATAACATGAGAAAGTGTTGGTGTCGAATGTTATGGGGGCCAACGACAGCAGGGAGCAATGGTGTTTCACCCTGTGTCATCCGAGATCTCTCATTAAATGGAGAATGAGAATCAAGATACTGTTGCCCTTCTAGAAAAAGTGTGTTGCGGTCGAAAAAAGGGGAACGTGACTCCCAGAAGAAAAGGGCTTCATAGAGTCTACTGAGGTGAGGAAGTGGCAGAGGTACATGGACGAAGTCAAAAAGTGGGAAGACTCAAGACTGTCCTTGGTTGGAGAGTGTATGATATAATGAGTGTCCGCAACCATGTGACAAGGTCGAGTGTCAGGGGGACGCCAAGACCGAGGATAAGTTGTGCCAGAGGCGGGACAAGGTGAACAAATTCAAAGGGTAGAGGTAAGTGACCTATGGAGTACTCTGAAGATATGGACGATGTCGGCAAGGGTAGATGAGAAGCAATGCTCCAACCAAGGGTGACATGGGTTGCGTGTGGCCAAAAAAGGAAGCAAGTCACCAATGGTGACGACAAAAGAAAATGTAATGACTGGAAATAAAGGTGTTTGTAGAATAAATAACGAATAATTGTTTTGGGGGAAATGTACAAATACAGAAACGGGTGCCCCAGTGTGAAAGGAGTGCCCCAGGGAGGGCAGAATTTTTCTTGGAAAACTGATGAAGGGTGGGGGCCCCATTGGTGAGTTTCTGTATGCGGTAGGTGAAACGAAGGTAAGGTTTGCAGATGGGCAAACTGATGGTGGATGAAATGGAGGGTTCATGATCCTGCGGAGGTGCAGGTAAAAAGAATAGAACCATAAAGAGATGATCTGGGAGTCCATATGGGAAGCTAGAAAAATGAGGAGAAGGAGTGTGTGGTTGATTCGCAACATGATGAAAGACTATTGGGACTCCCATCCCTAAAGGGTAATGAAGAACAACATGAGTGTCAAAAAGTGCCAAAAGGGGCTATGAATGGGACAACTCATGTGGGTGAGAATGCTACTGGGTAACAGTACCGATGATGAAAATGGAGGCATGGGTACTGCAGAGCCGGGAATGGAGATCCTAGGGGTAGAAATCAGTGGGTGTGACTGGAAATGCAAGTGCGATACAACGGGAAAAACTACATGCCAGTGTTGAGTATATACCTGAAGGGGTGATGTTGATGAATGATGAACAAGTACCTGCGCACATAACAACCAAACACCCAAAGTGAACAATATCTGAAAAAGAATCAAAGATATAAACATGTATTTGATAAATGTGACTATGCGCGTGCGTACCTGACCATGACCTGAAAAAAAGGCACCCCGAGGGCTCAGGATGAAAAGTGACCCAGGGACTGTTGTGATGTAGGTGACGGGATGCTGATCCCATGGCTGAAGACGGTTTGAAAAATGGACACCTTGGGCTCCCGGAATGGTGAGTGGAAGTTTGGCAAAAGGCCTATATATAGCTGTAGGGCCCACATTGCCACCTCATTTGTACCTGCTGCAACAGTGATTGGACGAGCAGATTTCAGAGGAGATTTAGAGATTCGGGGAGGATGAGGCACCCGATCGGTGTTTTGCGAGTATCAGGTTAGTGGTTTGATCATCCTGCATAGAAATAGGGTTTCAATTTTTGGGCAGGGCTGGTACGGGGGGTTGTACAGCGGTAATTAGGGGATTTTGTATGGGGTGTGGGCCCACATGCACGGGCGATCTGGTGGAAGGCACGCATAGTTGTGCACCTGTCCACCGAATACACGCACATGAGTGCGTGATAGAGGGAATTTAAGGCGCGCCCTAGGGGCGCGCCTGTGAGGTGGACATGCGTGCATCAGTGCACGCCTGCGAGTTGGACAGGCGCGCTCTTGTGCGTGACTGTATGATGAACAGGACCGCTCATGAGCGCGCCTGTGCAGTGAATAGGCACGCAGATATGCACGCTTGTATAGTGAACAGGCGCGCATATGTGCGCTCCTATGGGTGAAAAAACCGCACCTTTGAGGAAAAGTTTTAAGGGTAAAAAAATGAGGTTGTTTGATGTCGTTGATGGGTAGATGAGCTGATATAAGACTCTGTGTTGTGTGCAGGTGGATAGCAGTGACGATGTCTGTGCGGTGGCGAGAACGAGACTGGGCCCATTTGCGAGATGCTGTGGCCAATGTGGGGCCTGAGGTGCGAGCGACTTTAGCGACTTGTGGGTTGCTAAAGTTTTTTGAGTGCCCGTTGATACGGGCACATGAGTATTTACTGCAGTTCCTGCTCCAGATGTGGAGTCCGG
>SNQJ01S0098182.1:10305-31195 GCA_010110895.2 Picea sitchensis | reverse complement strand
ATGGAAAAAACATATGAAGTTAGACTATTTAAGAAAACCAGGAAATAAACATTCAAATAGAATTGATTGGAAGCAATGGAAAACGATACCTATCATATGAAGATGTAAGCCAAGAATTGATAGTGGAGAATCAAAAGGGAAAAAAATCGACATATTGATTAGTTGCTTTAGAATGTTGGTCTTCTAAGTCTGTAAGCAATACCCTGAACAAGGGTGTAATGATTGGACAAACTCAATTGCAATATCCGAGAGAGGTGAATCGAATTAAGAGAATCTACAGAAGTCATTTCTACTCATGCTTAGATACATTCATACATTCTTGATGAATTCTTGGGTTTCTTAGCCACTACATTTTAGTTACAATATAGCTATGTAACTGATTAGAAGACCTAACTACTTCTTGCTAGATATTGATAAGAATAAGAAGATGAAGATGTTGAAATATTGTAACTTCAAAGAATATTCTACCTGAGAGAAAGTTGAATAATATTATTATATTATATTTAATTAGGCCCTATTGTGCCTTAGTAAAAGTCAGCCCTATTGTGCCTTGACAGTTAAATGTAAATTAAGAGGGTAAAGTGACAGGTCAACCTAGACCTAATTATAGTCTGGCCAAACCACTATTTATAAGACATGCTAATGCCTCATTTGGACACGCTCACCACACTATCTCTGTAGATATGAAGAAGTGTGCAAGTCTTGGAGGAGTAATTGTTGCAACTGGGTTGATGTCAAGGAGGGTTTTGGTCTATCTCTTTGTATTTCTTGGTTAAGTGATGCGCTACTCTTCCTAGTGAAGGAGTAGAGGAGGATCTTATGTTCGTTCTTTGGTCTATCTATATTGTGGAATTTTTTGCTAGGTTTTCTCCCCCATGAGGGTTTCCCAAGATATTCTGTGTGTCTCCATTGTTTCTGTGATTTCTTCTCTTTTAGTGATCTTATTTATGCAGCTAATGTGCTAAATGATTATAATAATAAAGAAGAATTGTAACTGCTAGTTATATAATTAAAACTTCAATATGCTATCAGAGCAGGCCTGAAATTTTGAATTTTGAGAAGTTGTAGAAGTTATTATTTTCAAGTATACCTCCTAGCTGTCCTCTCTCAAGTTAGCCTCCAAAACTCCCTCCTCAAGATGGCCTCCAAGTATCCCTCCAAGATTTCCTCCTCAAGCTGGCCTCTTCCTAAACCACCCTCTTGAAGATGCCCCCTTTCCAGGTCAGCCTAGGTTAGCCCTAACCTAGCTTTCCTAACCTAAATCCTATCCTATCCTAACCTAAGAGGTGGCCTTAAGCTAAAGCTACCTAACCTAGACTTTATCCTATATAAAGAGAGGGAGGCACCCTCTCTTCACATCAGTTTTTGCATCAATTTTCACATAAGTTTCTATATCATTTTTACATCAGGTTAGTTCACTTATTTTGAGCAACAATTAGAACTATTATGAGGGACTAGCATAGGATATTTTGAGGTAGAAACAACGCCTATTCTAAGGAAACAACTAATCTACTCTAGCAACATCCATTTACTTTATCCTGTAGCAGTTGATAACTCAATTCTGGGTAGCATATAAATGATTGTTCTATGTCAGCAAATATACTTTGTTCTGAAGGTGTTTTGGACAACAACTGAAGGTGTTCTGAACAAAAAATAAAGGATGTTCTAGACAACATCTAAGGGCCTTTCTGAGGGTGGAAAAACTATGTTCTCAGAAGCAATATTAAGCAGCTTTAAGGGCAGTTGTGAGACAGTCTTAAGGCCAGATTTGGGCTAGCCAACAAGAAACAACAAAACAATTTTGTGACAACAACTATAGGATAGAAAAATATATTGGTAGAGGCTCAGATATATTGAACACACAGTGACAAAAGTAAGAACTATTGTCTTAGTTCTAGTATCTTATCTCCCTCTTTATAGAACAGTCGTGTAAGTCCATTATACATGTTTGACTGATAAATATATCACAAGAAGAAGTTTGTTGGGTTTTCTTCCCCTTTAGGGTTTCCCAGGATAAATACTTTTCCTCTATGTGAATGTATTTCTTTCAATGATCCTTATGCTTCAGTTAATGTTTTAGTTAATTGTTAAAGGTTAAAGAACACTATTGTGAATTGTTGTTATCTATTTAAGCTTGAAAATTAACATGGTATGAGAGAAACCCTGAAAGAGGTCATTTTCACAAGGAATATGAGGCTAAGCGAAGAATATTCCAACAAATATAGAAGGATGTCTTGGTGAATATTTCAGGAGTGCTTAAACCAAGTTTAAGGTCTGTTTGAGGTGAGTTTAAAGCATGGTACATGTCTGCTATAATCTTAGAGCTAAGGAGGACTTCCGGACCTTCTCTTAGACCAGATTTAAGGCAAATCTCAGTTTTGTTCCAAGCCAAGCTGCAGATCCAATTTGGGCACAAGTTTTGGAGCATATCTAAAGTCTGTCGTGTGAATATTGAGGAGAAAATTCAAGCAAAATATGAGATCTCATTCTAGGCAAGTATTAAGAATATTTTAAAGTCCGCCCTCATGTGTATCTCAAGCAAATTTCAGGTAGGATATTAGTCCAAGTTTTATAAGCAACAATATAGGTAAGTACTTGATTTGGGCTTATTGTGACATAGTTTAGTGACTGGTTTTAGATCTATGTTATGCTCTGTTGTTGACTGGTTTTGAGTCCAGAGACTGGTCACTTGGTGACAAAGCAGTGATCAAAACACTTTCTCAGTGACATATAATAAACGTTGGGCTATGTCTATAGTTTATGACAGTCTTGAAGGAGGATAGAGGCTAGGTCATTTGGACACCTATGACAATGAAGAAAATGTAAGCCTCAAAACGTTTGCACAAGGAGATGATGAACCAACATTTCACTTACTTTATCTCTACAGTTTTGGACAACAGAAGAGACCCATATTTGAGAGCCCTACGAGGCAACGAATTGCATTCAACCCCTCTGATCCATATGGATTTTGGTGGCCTCCCACCTATTCCAACTGGCTCATTTTGGCATTTTTTGAGTTTGGAAGTTTTTTCCTAGTTTCGGTTCCCTGACTTTTGGGATCATTTTAAGGCCCTAAACAACTTTTTTAGGGATCTCCAAAGTCAGTCTGTAGACATAGTTATAGTTTTATGGAAACATGAATATTCCTCAGATATACCTTTCCAACGGGCTATTGTGCACCTAAAATGGAGATCGTATGCAAAAGTTACGACCTCGGGAAGTTTATGTACTAACTTACCCAAATGGGGCCTACATGACTTTTGGCGCTTCATCTCCTAGGGTTAGGTTCTTTACTGTATAGGGTTTTTCAAATTCCTGTTTATTGTAAAAAGGCCTTCAGAGGCTCATTGTAATCATATTCTTGCGAATGAGCACAGTCGTCACGTCTCTTCTCATAATTAAGCCACCACCATTCTAACAAGCTTGCTTTCTACTGCATTTTAAAGTTTCAGCTTATTTCCTTATTGAATAGAAATTGGTTTTACTGTATATATGTTATTATGTGTTAAGCATCTTTTAATAATAAATTGTATTCATTTTGTTATGATCATAAAATTTAGATCAGTGGTATTAGAGCGGTCTTCTCGTTATCATTCTTAATTCATGTCCCCAACGAGGTCAGGGTACAAAGAATTGGGTCTCGAGCTTGTTTCTCTCGAGGAAAAAATATCTTGCACGCCTAAGGGACCTCTCATGGCAGGAGAAAAGAAAGACGGCAGGATAGGAGATCCCTTCAAAATGTTGCTCGAGGAAGCCTTCATGCAGCAAAGGAATGAGATGAATGATAGTTTTTCACAAATCCTTCGGCTGCTACCAACAGGCGACGCATCTTCCTCAAACGGAGGTGCTTCCCCATTCAAGGTATAAATCAAATTCAATATTCCTATATTTGAAGTTCATATAGACACAGATGTTGTAGACAAATGGTTGAATATGCTAGAAGAGTATTTCTATGTGCACAACTTCTCGAATAGAGAAAAGATTACGTTTGCACTCCTCAAAGTCGTTCCCCATGTCAAAGATTGGTGGGAACTTTCTATGAGCAAAAGGAAACAGAGGAACCGTCATTATTTACGGGCATGGTTACCTGAGAGTCCTTCAGGGATGCTATTAAGGAATAATACTACCATGTTGGAAGTTATGATGACATATACACAAAATGGACCACGCTACGGCATGAAAGATACCAAGAATGCCCAATTTCACAAATATTTTCCATACCTTGCACACCAAGCTAGGTATCAAATATTATGAGAAACATCTGGTGCTCAAGTATCACAGTGGTCTACATAGACACATCCAAGATGAAATGGAGTTTCTGGACATCTCATCCTTGGGCCCAGTGTACCGATATGCTAACAAAATCGAGTAGAAGCTCAAACAAAAGACGTGGTAATTTGGGCCTGGGAACTCCTCACAGCGAATGCCAAGAAAGGGCAGCCCCAACCCACAAAACAAAGGACAGAGAAAAGACAGTCTGCCTCATGACAACCAGTCCAGGCCGCAAGAAAAGAAGGACACCAGAAAGACAAATAAAGATATCAGGAAGTGGTGCGACTTCCATAAGATCCCCTGGCATAACACTATTGATTCCCACTCAAAGAAGTCACTGGTGGCTGAGGTGAAATCCTTTGAATCAAATGTGGGTTTTGAATTTGAGTCAGAACTAGAAAGGGGGAGACGGATCATTGACACAGAACCAAGTGCTACCGTTTCTACCACCAAGGAAAAAAATTGAGTGCCTTTTTCATTCATAGATGTGGGTGATGGGTAACCCGTTGCACTTCATTGTTGATAGAGGTAGCTAGAAGAACCTCATTTCAGTAGAGGTTGTCAAGCGACTCGCCCTGCTAACAATTCCGCACCCACATCCCTACACCATTGGATGGCTCCGCCAAGGAGGTGACATCCACGTCAGCCAACAATGTCTCCTATCATACAACATCAAGCCCTTCAAAGATGAGGTATTGTGTGATGTTTCCCCTCTCAAAGTTTGTAATGTTATTTTGGGACAACTATATTTATGGAAACGT
This sequence comes from Picea sitchensis, assembly GCA_010110895.2. Classification (NCBI taxonomy): domain Eukaryota; kingdom Viridiplantae; phylum Streptophyta; class Pinopsida; order Pinales; family Pinaceae; genus Picea; species Picea sitchensis. Next base: position 26,162 of record SNQJ01S0098182.1, on the reverse strand, counting down.
CATTCTCTATATGAGTCTAGGCCTCGTAGTGTTATTACTACTTTGAAAAATAAATTCTACAGGATACCCAAGGCAGTCCCACCTAGTGCTATTTCCTTGATCTCTATCAAGTAATGCAAAAAGGTAATCTCTTAGATGGGGAAGTTTGTCTTCTTTGCGATTCGCTCTTAGAATCAGATAAACATCACAGCCACATGCAAGATCTTTACGACTGACCTCTCCACACAACAGAAGCAAGTGGATAAGGACTTGGAAGAATACTCGAATATATTCTCCTCACCTACCGGGGTACCTTTGCATTGTCAGTTCAAGCACCCCATGGATCTGAACCCCAGTGCACCGCTTCCCAATGAGCTAGTTTATTTCCGCTCTCTATTAGAGAATGAGGAGATCAAGTGGCAGATCTAAGAATTCTTCATAAGGGGAACATTTGTCCCATCTCATCTCCTTGTGGGAGCCTAATCATGTTTGTATAAAAGAAATATGGAACTTGGTGACTCTGCATTGATTACAAGGCCTTGAATAAAATCACAGTAGAAACCAGTATCCGATTCCCCGAATCAATGACCTCCTTGATCATCTCATGGGGGGCAAATACTTTTGTAAAATTGATCTGAAGTATCACTACCACTGGGTCTGGATAGAACAGAAAGATGTATGGAAGACCACCTTCAAGTCAAAGGAAGGTCTTTTTGAATAGTTGGTCATGCCCTTTGGTTTGACAAATTCTCCAGCCACTTTCATGAAGATGATGGACAATATCCTGCAACTATTCATCAAGACTTTTATCAATACTCATCCTCGAATTAATTGAGAACTGTATCAGTGATTGAGATGGAGTTACGATAGTTTGCCCGATGTTGATTTGAAAAACAATTTTCTTTGTTGTGCCATGTTGAGTGAATATGTTGCGATTATGGTGGAGATGATGGTGCAACTATGGATCTCAGAAGGCCTGGTTAAGGCCAAAGAAGATGTGGACTATGACTATGTATTAAAGAGAGGGGAGAGCTATGTAAAGTTACTTGAAAACCATTTCTTATTCCAGGTGAAAGTGGGTGTGATTAGTGTTCACAATGTTGTCCAGGACATGGAAGTTTATATTGGAGAGAATGAGGAGAATTGTGTATTGAGGGAATGACAAAGTCTTCAACATTTCCCTGACATCCCATCTTCGGATAATTGCAGGAGAATATCAATTTTCAACAATGATATTAAATCTTTGTCAGCAAAGGAATTGAGATGTCCCAAACTAGTTTCTTTACTCATGGGAGAAAATAAGGTATTGAAAGAAATTCCAGAAGCATTTTTCCTCAACATCACCTCTTTGAGGGTATTGGCTATTAATGACATATCCATGCAATCATTGCCATCATCATTGTAGTAATTGACATGACTTGAATGGCTCTGTTTAGCTTTCATTGAGATTGAAGATATATCTGAAGACATAGGTAATCTTTCATATCTTCAATTCTTCTATCTTAACTATTGTAAAAATCTAAAATTGTTGCCTTCTAGAATAGGAGAACTTAAAAATCTGAAATATATCAATCTTCAGGGTTGTAATTCAATGGTAATCCTTGGTGAAATTAGAAAGCTACCAAACTGTGAAATTGTGCTTAAATAAATACAAATTCTGATTTGTATGTTAGAAGTTACATGATTATTTTTTAAATGAGTATAAAATATCATTTTAGTAAGATTGGTTTTATTTTAATTTGTAAATGATTTATTATATAAAATATGAAAAAATAAATTTTACTTTTTAAATTAACATGATTTTCAATTATTTCAAAATACAAGGCCTTTAGGATTTTGTCTAGGTCTTATGGATTTCACTTGATTGTCCTCCCTCTACGTTTAGTATAATTTAGCCATCAAAGTTTATCATTATTAATTTTATCAAAGGTGTTGTCTAGTTGTTCTATGAAATGGATTTTTTAGCGGAATTGGCTATATAAATTTACACGAATCACTATTTTCTGTTGTTCAAAATACATTTCTGAATGAAGAAATGGATTCAGCATGCTGAAAAACCTCTAGGACACTCTAATTATACAGAAATAATCACTCAAATCTAACAATCTAACAATTTCTCACAGTATTTTGCCTTAGTCATTTGGTCTTTCATATTGCATGTCTTTCCCACTCCATTATAACAATTTCTCACTAGATTTGGCCTCAGTCATTTGGCCTTTCACATTGCATGCTTTTCCCACTCCATTCATACCTATAGCCATTTCAAGGTAGGACATTTTCGACATAGTGCTTGGTATGATTTAGAATATAAAAGTATTATTGAGATTAATTAAATATATTAGAAAGTATAGAACTTCGAAATTAAAGTAAATTTAAAGAATCTATAGGAGCATTTATAGAAATAAAAAGAAACGTTATTTTCTCAACAAACACAAAAGTGCATATCGATCACCATCATTGACCAACTTCATTTGAATCCAATTTTTTTTTGAATAATCTTCCTCTTATCTAAGAAATATTGTGTGCAATTGTTGATCCCATTATTCAATTTCTCTATGATTCTAGTCTATACAATACACCTAACCAACCATGCATTTGAGTCAATTTAAGACCCTCTCCCTGCCACTTCTTCGCTGGCCATTTGAAAATTTGTTCCATCCTTAAGTTTCAATCTAATGAGTAATGAGTTCTATGACATACATGACCTCTACATTGAATTTTTCAAACATTGTCCCAAAGTCTTAGCAGTCAATGTCGTAGACTTATTAAACTACATTGTGTCCCTGGCTTCCCACCATCTTGGACATCCCACATTATTCATCCAATTTGATATGTTGTGCCCAAGCAAAACACAGTGGGACAACAAAGTTAATGAAATGAGTCAATCTTTGTTATGGAAAAAAAATATGAAGTTAGACTATTTAAGAAAACTAGGAAATAAGCATTCAAATAGAATTGATTGGAAGAAATGGAAAATGATACCAATCATATGAAGATGTAAGCCAAGAATTGATAGTGGAGAATAAAAAAGGAAACAAATTGACATATTGATTAGTTTTTTTAGAAATTTGGTCTTCTAAGTCTGTAAGAAATACCCCGAACAAGGGTGTAATGATTGGCAAATTCAATTGCAATGACCGAGAGAGGCGAGACGAATTGAGAGAATCTATAGAAGTTGTTTCTAATCATGCTTAGATACATTCATACATTCTTGATAAATGGTTGGGTGTCTTATCCGCTACATTTTAGTTACAAGATAACTACGTAACTGATTAGAAGACCTAACTACTTCTTGCTAGCTATTGATAGGAATAAGAAGATGAAGAGACATACGATGCTAGCCCAATGGTTCTTGTCCGATCTTTATTGACTACGCATGTTGTTGTCAGACATGTTTTCTGATGGAATACCTCATGGTAAACCCCCAAGTACTTCCTCACTTCGTGGATGGTAAACGCGGTAAACCGTTGGACCTAATTATGGGGCCTAACCCCAAGGGAGAACAAGATATTCGAACACATGGCCTCATCCTTTGGGGATAGCTTCACGTATGGCTTAGAACCACTTGAGCTAACCCTTGGGGCTATGATGTTGTCTGACATGTGTTGATTCATCCTTGACATTAGACATGTAGGATAATAAAAAATACTCATCGAAGGATGCATGAGTTGACTCAGTCAAATAATGTGTTATTCAACTGATTCAAGGATCGATTGCGAGGATTCGATCATAAGTTTCAACCAAATAATTGATTGAGAGTAGGTGATAATAAATGGATTCCAATCAAGTCTTTGAATGGATCAAGAATTCCCCCTTAGTTGGCAATGGTCACCATTGCTCACTTATGTAGATGAGGGGGACCATTGCCCACTTATGTATATGAGGAAATTTTTGATCCAACTCAATGGTATTGTACAGCTTTCCTTTTGATGGGATTTGTCCTTATTTACCCACTTGAAATAAGGTAATTTTTAACATCCTTGTATGGAATTCTTACTATCCAAAAATAGTGTCGATTGCAAGTGGCCCCTAAACATCTAGGTGGATTTCTTCTGGATCTTTACACTATAACTTAGTCTATTCTAGCAATGGTGGAAAATAGGCTCAAAGAAAATCCATATTGAATATTTGATGTAAACTTAGGTATAGAAAAATGCTAAGCTTAAGGGCATGTTCCTTGATTTTCTCAAGCATGGGATAAGGACCATATAAAAAAGGATTTATCAAAAATGTTTGCACAAGGAGATGATGAACCAACATTTCACTTACTTTATCTCTGCAGTTTTGGACAACAGAAGAGACCCATATTTGAGAGCCCTACGAGGAAACGAATTGCATTCAACCCATTTGATCCATATGGATTTTGGTGGCCTCCCACCTATTCCAACTGGCTCATTTTGGCATTTTTTGAGTTTGGAAGTTTTTTCCTAGTTTCGGTTCCCTAACTTTTGGGATCATTTTAAGGCCCTAAACAAATTTTTGGGGATCTCCAAAGTCAGTCTGCAGACATAGTCATAGTTTTATGGCAACATGATTATTACTCAGATATACCTTTCCAACGAGCTATTGTGCACCTAAAAGGGAGATCGTATGCAAAAGTTACGACCCCAGGAAGTTTATGTACTAACTTACCCAAATGGGGCCCACATGACTTTTGGCGCTTCATCTCCTAGGGTTAGGGTTTTTACTGTATAGGGTTTTTCGAATTCCTGTTTATTGTAAAAAGGCCTTCAGAGGCTCATTGTAATCATATTCTTGCGAGTGAGCACAGTCGTCACGTCTCTTCTCATAATTAAGCCACCACCATTCTAACAAGCTTGCTTTCTGCTGCATTTTAAAGTTTCGGATTATTTCCTTATTGAATAGAAATTGGTTTTACTATATATATGTTATTATGTGTTAAGCATCTTTTAATAATAAACTGTATTCATTTTGTTCTGCTCATAAAATTTAGATCAGTGGTATTAGAGCATTCTTCTCGTTGTCATTGTTAATGCATGTCCCCAACGAGGTCAGGGTACAAAGAATTGGGTCTCGAGCTTATTTCTCTCAAGGAAAAATTATCTTGCATGCCTAAGGGACCTCTCATGGCAGGAGAAAAGAAAGACGGCGGAACATGAGATCCCTTCAAAATGTTGCTCGAGGAAGCCTTCACACAACAAAGGAATGAGATGAATGATAGTTTTGCACAAATCCTTTGGCTGCTACCAACAGGCGACGCATCTTCCTCAAATGGAGGTGCTTCCCCATTCAAGGTATAAATCAAATTCAATATTCCTATATTTGAAGGTTAGATAGACACAGATGTTGTAGACAAATGGTTGAATCTACTAGAAGAGTATTTCTATGTGCACAACTTCTCGAATAGAGAAAAGATTACTTTTGCACTCCTCAAAGTTGTTCCCCATGTCAAAGATTGGTGGGAACTTTCTATGAGCAAAAGGAAATAGAGGAACCGTCATTATTTACAGTCATGGTTACCTGCGTGTCCTTTAGGGATGCTATTAAGGAATAATACTACCATGTTGGAAGTTATGATGACCTATACACAAAACGGACCATGCTGCGGTAGGAAAGATACCAAGAATGCTAGATTTCACAAATATTTTCCATACCTTGCACACCAAGCTAGGTATCAAATATTATGAGCGACATCTAGTGCTCAAGTATCACAGTGGTCTACATAGACACATCCAGGATGAAATGGAGTTTTCGAACATCTCATCCTTGGGCCCAGTGTATCGATATGCTGACAAAATCGAGCAGAAGCTCAAACAAAAGATGTGGTATTTTGGGCCTGGGAACATCTCACAACAAAAGCCAAGAAAGGGAAGCCCCAACCCACAAAACAAAGGACAGAGAAAAGATAGACTGCCTCATGACAACCAATCTAGGCCGCAAGAAAAGAAGGACACCAAAAAGACAAAGAAAGATATCAGGAAGTGGTGTGACTTCCATAAGATCCCTTGGCATAACACTGTTGATTGCCACTCAAAGAAGTCACTGGTGGCTGACGTGAAATCCTTTGAATCAAATGTGGGTTTTGAATTTGAGTCAAAACCAAAAAGGGGGAGACGGATCATTGACATAGAACCAAGTGCTACCGTTGCTACTACCAAGGAAAACAATTGAGTGCCTTTTTCATTCATAGATGTGGGTGATGGGTACCCCGTTGCACTTCATTGTTGATAGAGGTAGCCAAAAGAACCTCATTTCAGTAGAGTTTGTCAAGCGACTCACCCTGCTAACAATTCCGCACCCACATCCCTACACCATCGGATGGCTCCACCAAGGAGGTGACATCCACGTCAGCCAATAATTTCTCCTATCATACAACATCAAGCCCTTGAAAGATGAGGTATTGTTTGATGTTTCCCCTCTCAAAGTTTGTAATGTTATTTTGGGACAACTATATTTATGGAAACGTAATTCTCTATATGAGTCTAGGCCTCGTAGTGTTATTACTACTTTGAAAAAGAAATTCTACATGATACCCGAGGCAGTCCCACCTAGTGCTATTTCCTTGATCTCTGCCAAGTAATGCAAAAAGGTCATCTCTTAGATGGGGAAGTTTGTCTTCTTTGTGATTCGCTCTCAGAATGAGTGAAACATCACAGCGACATGCAATATCTTCGTGACCGGCCTCTCCACACAGCAGAAGCAACTGGATAAGGACTTGGAAGAATACTCAGATATCTTCTCCTCACCTACCGGGGTACCTTTGCATTGTCAGTTCAAGCACCCCATGGACCTGAACCCCAGTGCACTGCTTCCCAATGAGCCAATTTATCACCACTCTCTATTAGAGAATGAGGAGATCAAGTGGCAGATCTAAGAATTCTTCATAAGGGGAACATCTGTCCCATCTCATCTCCTTGTGGGAGCCTAATCATGTTGGTACAAAAGAAATATGGAACCTGGAAACTCTGCATTGATTACAAGGCCTTGAATAAAATCACAGTCAGAAACCAGTATCCGATTCCCCGAATCAATGACCTCCTTGATCATCTCATGGGGGCCAAATACTTCAGTAAAATTGATCTGAAGTATCGCTACCACTGGGTCTGGATAGAATAGAAAGATGTGTGGAAGACTGCCTTCAAGTCAAAGGAAGGTCTTTTTGAATAGTTGGTCATGCCCTTTGGTTTGACAAATTCTCCAGCCACATTCATGAGGATGATGGACAATATCCTGCAACTATTCATCAAGAATTTTATCAATACTCGTCCTCGAATTAATTGAGAACTATATCAGTGATTGAGATGGAGTTATGATAGTTTTCCCAATGTTAATTTGAAAAACAGTTTTCTTTGTTGTGCCATGTTGAGTGAATATGTTGTGATTATGGTGGAGATGATGGTGCAAGTATGGATCTCAAAAGGCCTGGTTAAGGCCAAAGAAGATGTGGACTATGACTATGTATTAAAGAGAGGGGAGAGCTATGTAAAGTTACTTGAAAATGATTTCTTATTCTAGGTGAAAGCGGGTGTGATTAGTGTTCACAATGTTGTCCAGGACATGGAATTTTATATTGGAGAGAATGAGGAGAATTGTGTATTGAGGGAATGACAAAGTATTCAACATTTCCCTGACATCCCATCTTCGAATAATTGCAGGAGAATATCAGTTTTCAACAATGATATTAAATCTTTGTCGGCAAAGGAATTGAGATGTCCCAAACTAGTTTCTTTACTCATGGGAGAAAATAAGGTATTGAAAGAAATTCCAGAAGCATTTTCCCTCAACGTCACCTCTTTGAGGGTATTGGCTATTAATGACATATCCATGCAATCATTGTCATCATCATTGTTGCAATTGACATGACTTGAATGGCTCTGTTTAGCTTTCATTGAGATTGAAGATATATCTGAAGACATAAGTAATCTTTCATATCTTCAATTCTTCTATCTTAACTATTGTAAAATTCTAAAATCGTTGCCTTCTAGAATAGGAGAACTTAAAAATCTGAAATATCTCAATCTTCAGGGTTGTAATTCAATGGTAATCCTTGGTGAAATTAGAAAGCTACCAAACTGTGAAATTGTGCTTAAATAAGTACAAATTCTGATTTGTATGTTAGAAGTTACATGATTATTTTTTAAATGAGTTTAAAATATCATTTTAGTAAGATTGTTTTTATTTTAATTTGTAAATGATTTATTATATAAAATATGAAAAAATAAATTTTACTTTTTAAATTAACATGATTTTCAATTATTTCAAAATACAAGGCCTTTAGGATTTTGTCTAGGTCTTATGGATTTCACTTGATTGTCCTCCCTCTACGTTTAGTATAATTTAGCCATCAAAGTTTATCATTATTAATTTTATCAAAGGTGTTGTCTAGTTGTTCTATGAAATGGATTGTTTAGTGGAATCGACTATATAAATTTACACGAATAACTATTTTTTGTTGTTCAAAATCCATTTATGAATGCAGAAATGGATTCAGCATGCTGAAAAACCTCTAGGACACTCAGATTATACAGAAATAATCACTCAAATCTAACAATCTAACAATTTCTCATTGTATTTTGCCTTAGTCATTTGGTCTTTCATATTGCATGTCTTTCCCACTCCATTATAACAATTTCTCACTGGATTTGGCCTCAGTCATTTGGCCTTTCATATTGCATGCCTTTCCCACTCCATTCATACCTCTAGCCATTTGAAGGTAGGACATTTTCGACATAGTTCTTGGTATGATTTAGATTATAAAAGTATTATTGAGATTAATTAAATATATTAGAAAGTATAGAACTTCAAAATTAAAGTAAATTTAAAGAATCTATAGGAGCATTTATAGAAATAAAAAGAAACATTATTTTCTCAACAAACACAAAAGTGCATAGCGATCACCATCATTGACCAACTTCATTTCAATTCAATTTTTTTTTGAATAATCTTCCTCTTATCTAAGAGATATTGTGTGCAATTGTTGATCCCATTATTCAATTTCTCTATGATTCTAGTCTATACAATACACCTAACCAACCATGCATTCAAGTCAATTTAAGACCCTCTCCCTGCCACTTCTTCCCTGACCATTTGAACATTTGTTTCATCCTTAAGTTTCAATCTAATGAGTAATGAGTTCTATGACATACATGACCTCTACATTGAATTTTTCAAACATTGTCCCAAAGTCTTAGCACTCAATGTGGTAGACTTATTAAACTACATTGTGTCCCATGCATTCCCACCATATTGGACATCCCACATTATTCATCCAATTTGATATGTTGTGCCCAAGCAAAACACATTGGGACAACAAAGTTAACGAAATGAGTCAATCTTTGTTATGGAAAAAACATATGAAGTTAGACTATTTAAGAAAACTAGGAAATAAGCATTCAAATAGAATTGATTGGAAGAAATGGAAAATGATACCAATCATATGAAGATGTAAGCCAAGAATTGATAGTGGAGATTCAAAAAGGAAACAAATTGACATATAGATTAGTTTTTTTAGAAATTTGGTCTTCTAAGTCTGTAAGAAATACCCCGAACAAGGGTGTAATGATTGGCAAATTCAATTGCAATGACCGAGAGAGGCGAGACGAATTGAGAGAATCTATAGAAGTTGTTTCTACTCATGCTTAGATACATTCATACATTCTTGATAAATGGTTGGGTGTCCTATCCACTACATTTTAGTTACAAGATAGCTACGTAACCGATTAGAAGACCTAACTACCTCTTGCTAGCTATTGATAGGAATAAGAAGATGAAGAGACATACGATGCTAGGCCAATGGTTCTTGTCCAGTCTTTATTGACTACGCATGTTTTAGTCTGACATGTTTTCTGATGGGATACCTCGCGGTAAACCCCCAAGTACTTCCTCACTTCGTGGATGGTAAACAGGGTAAATTGTTGGACCTAATTATGGGGCCTAACGCCAAGGGAGAAAAAGATATTCAAACATGTGGCCTCATCCTTTGGAGATAGCTTCATGTCTGGCTCAGAACCACTTGAGCTAACCCTTGGGGCTATGATGTTGTCTGACATGTGTTGATTCATCCTTGACATTAGACATGTAGGATAATAAAAAATACTCATCGAAGGATGCATGAGTTGACTCAGTCAAATAATCTGTATTCAACTGATTCAAGGATTGACTGCAAGGATTCGATCATAAGTTTCAACCAAATCATTGATTGAGAGTAGGTGATAATAAATGGATTCCAATCAAGTCTTTGAATGGATCAAGAATTCCCCCTTAGTTGGCAATGGTCACGATTGCTCACTTATGTAGATGAGGGGGACCATTAACCACTTATGTATATGAGGAAATTTTTGATCCAACTCAATGGTATTGTACAACTTTCCTTTTGATGGGATTTGTCCTTATTTACCCACTTGAAATAAGGGAATTTTGAAAATCTGTGTATGGCATTCTTACTATCCAAAAATAGTGTCGTTTGCAAGTGGCGCTTGAACATCTAGGTGGATTTCTTTTGGATCTTTACGCTATAACTTAATCTATTCTAGCAACGGTGGAAAATAGGCTCAAAGAAAATCCATATTGAATATTTGATGTAAACTTAGGTAAGGAAAAATGCTAAGCTTAAGGGCATTTTCCCCGATTTTCTCAAGCATGGGATAAGGACCATATCAAAAAGGATTTATCTTCTTATATGGGCCATTGAAACTTTCTTTCTTCATATGTAACTATAATTGATCCCCAATTTGGATTGAATGAGGAATATGATGCTTGTAATGTCAAGCTTTATCTTTTTCACTACCTCGATGCAACATCTATTTTTCTTGTTTTTGAATCTCATAGACCTCATCTTTGAAATTGAGTGCCTTGTTGATTTCATTTTTTTCATAGTTTGTGTCAAAAGAAATAGTCATTCGAATGACTAGGTCAATAAACTCTAAGGGATAAAATCAATAATAGACTTCACATGGACTCTTGTTGATTGAACTTTGTTGAGCTCAGTCATAACTATGTTGGATATATGGGAAAATATTATCCCATGTTTTCTGATTCTTTTCATTGTGCATATGAAGCAATTATACCACCATGTGATTTACAACTACGGTCTATCCATATTTGTGAGGATGGAATGTTGCTGACATAAATAGTTGTGTGTCAATTTGTTGCTAGAGTGTTTTCCAAAAGATGATAACATATATCGATTCATGATTGGTTATGATTGAATATGGTAGACCATATTTCTTCCAAACATGCTCAAAGAATATTTGAGTAGTTTGCTAAGAAATCGTATTCTTCTTGTAACTAGGTGTAAGGATAACCATTTCCTGAGGATTGCATCATGTTGGTTCTTGGTGGCAGGATATGTATTCAAGAAATCCATACAAATTGATTCCCTTGGTCAGTCTAGAATAGGAAAGGGTGTATACAAAATCTATGAAGGATTTGGTGGCTTGGTGATGGCACAAACCACTCATGACTTGATATATTTGTCAACATTTAACTTGAGTGAATTATATAGAAATAAATCTATAGTACCATAAGATTATTTGATACTCCAAAGTGACCTATTTGTTTGATGTAGTGTACATCACATATAATCTTATGCCACTATTCACCTAGATGTACACAAACTTGTCCTAACTTGTAAAGCAAGTTGTCCTTCAAGCGGTAGTGGATTCCAATCAACTTACCTATCTAGATTAGTCAATACACCAAGGAAAAAGTAGTTCCATATTCATACAATAGAGGCTAAGTAATGGTATCATATCCATGCATACTTAACACTAAAAATGGAAATGATTGGTGGTCATCTAAGACAATCAATCAGTGCATTGCATTTTCCTTTTGAATGCTTAATAACCAATTAAAATTACTCTAGGTAACTAATTCACTTGAGTTGTCATATGGTTTTTAAATTATACTATGAAGGAGTGAACAATACAGGTCTTTGTTTTATATGAATGATAATTTTTTACCTTTAAAGTAATGTCTTGATTGCTTAATTTAGCATGATGTCTCAATTCCTTTTTTGTAAAATAGGTACTACAAACAATATCAATCGGATTTTAATAGAATGTTATCAGGTGATCTACTTGAGTGATCACTATGCACATAGCATAATTTGAAGCGTTAGTCTCAATTTCAAATGGTTGATGTAAATTAAGTAGCTCTAGCAAATTTGGGTCATTTTGCTATAGCTATTTTGATGCTCTTGTGACATTATGTAGGTGGATATTTGACAAATCATGAGTCTCCCAAATGTTGTTTCATGTGACATGGCACTTGCGATGAACAGTAACGTCACAAGAGAGACAACGGTGAGGGCGGCTTTCTGGTGTGACAAAAAGAAATAGCGTCACCAATGGGCTAAGTAAGGAGTCATGAAAGAGAGAGAAACCACAGTGGGGAAATGGAATTCGGCCTTTTCGACAATATATAGGAAAAGTAAGTAGAAAAGGTGCGACAAATAATAAGCTTTGAGAGTTAGTCTCATGATTACCTGCTTGAACATGGGGTATATGATAAGAACCCAATCTTGAATACAAAAGCACCACAAAGATATAAAAGAACAATATGAAAACACAACTTTATTATATCAAATCCTTGAGGTAGGGCAATACCATTCAAGGGATCCTATTATGGAAGGATCCTCTCATGTTCACTGCCTCTTAGGGGGCATCCTCCTATTGAGCTGCCACTCCAAATGCATATTTCTCTTTATGTCTCATTACATTTGCTTGAACCCCTTTATATAATGCAACCATCACTGGAACATTCTAGAGGAGGAATCTTCTAATTAGAACCTTCTAAGAGTCCTCTTACATTTTATTATATCGATTACCCATTTTATTATATCTAGCAACTACCATGGTGGGTGCTTATTTTAATAATATAAAAGGTGGACCTAGTCCACTGCCGATGAATGACCTCCATTGTTATCACTATGGGCCCTCTGGGCCACTCTACTACCTCTTTAGCTACCTTGCATTCCATCCCCTTTATGAAATTGTTGTCCTCAACACTTGTTATGTGGGACTAAAAATATATACTAGGGTCCCATGGATAGTGTGGACCATAATGTTGAAGGAAAATGGAAAACCAAGGTCCTATGTAGAAATTAAAGCCACCATGCTGAAGTGGTCCAGCCACCATTGTAGCCACGGATTCTACATGTCCAAAGGACTCATGTGAACTCCCTGTGGAAGGATTTGGAACCCAATAACCAACCCAAAATGATGCTCCAAGGCGGTACCTATCGTGTGGATCCAAATAAGAGATCCATCCATATAGTGGAAAGGGTTGTAGCAGAATCACGGAATGAATAATACCACTATAAAATATGTAGGCCGAATCTTTGATGGCTAGCTCTTGATGTGGGACATTGATGTTCTCTGAGAAAACGTTGGTAACTAGCTCCTGATGTGGGACATTGATGTTCTCTACAGAAGGTGGAGTAGAGTCATCAAATAAAATATGACAGTGGTTGTCATCCCAGAAATGACAACTATCCATATACCAATCATCACAATCTGCCTCAAAATAATACCAAGCATATATTTCTTGATTATATTCATCCCTGAGACCCTCCATAAGAAATATCTCCTGCATGTTATTCAATGAATCTTGAATACTACGAAAACTATCATTGAGGCTGTCTATGAGGTTGTCTGTGAGGCTGTCTATGAGGCCATGTAAAAATGCATCCAATATGTCATCCAATGTGTGAAACAATTGGGCTTTGAATGATTCAAGAATTTCTTTTAGTTTTTGAGAAGAAATAGCCATCTGAGCATTCTATGAACTCACCCAATAAGTTACGGCAGAAAATCGTAACTTTTTCTGGAAAAACCCTAAAAAACTGTTGAAGTTAAAATGCTCATAACTTCACTTCCCGGACTCCGTTTTGGCTGATTGTTTTTTTGAAATTGGGTGAAATTGTAATATGAACTCAGATATGTAATTTATTTGGGCAAATTCGGCCTCCATATGCTACAGAAATAAAAAAACATTCTCGTCGCCGTCCACGGAAAAAATCCTGAAAATTTACAGATTTTAAAACTTCAATATCTTGACTTCCCGGACTCCGTTTCAGACGATTTGTTTTTTCAAATTGGGTGTTTTTCTGAGAGGAAGTCAGATATACAACCCTTTTTTGCAAATTTTTCACAAAAATATACTAAAAAATTCGAGAATGTCGTGGCCCTCTTTTTTCTACTCCGAAAAAAAAAATCTGCAAAAATAAAAAATATTTGCCCACAATGTCTACCCAAGGGAAGTGCTCTAATACCACTTGTTAAGAACCCAATACTAAATACAAAATCACAAAAATAGATATAGAAGAACAATATAGAAAAACACAACTTTATTATATCAAACCCTTGAGGTAGGGCAACACCATACAATGGATCCTATTATGGAAGGGATCCTCTCATGTTCACTTGCCTCTTCGAGGGGGCATCCTCCTATTGAGATACCGCTCCAAATACAATATTTCTATTTATGTCTCATTACATTGCTTGAACCCCTTTATATAGTGCTACCATCACCTAAGAACATTCTAGAGGAGGAATCTTCTAGAAGTAGAACCTTCTAAGAAGTCCTCTTACATTTATTATATCTGATTACCCATTTATTATATCTAACTACCATAGTGGGCCTTATTTAATAATATAGTGGAACTAGTCCACCTTACATTGAATGACCTCCACTATTATCACTATGGGCCCTCTAGGCCCCCCCACTACCCCTCTAGCTACCTTTCAGTATATAGCGACATAATCTCTATACAATTTTCGTGGTTTGTACAACAAGTTCGTCGCAAAATTTGTACCGGTCGTCGCAATTGAGACAAAAACTATCGTGATTTGTATAGCAAATTCATCGCGGGATTTGTTCCGATCGTCGCAAGTGAGATAAAAATTGTCATGATTTGTATAGTGAATTTGTCGCAGGATTTATATGGTTCGTCATAATTGAGATGAACACTTTTGTGGCTTGTATAGAAAAATCGTCATAGGATTTCTATAGTGTGTCAAAATTACGACGAAAACGATTTATTTAAAATATATATATATATATATATATATTTTTGAGCAAAAAAATAATATTTTATTTTTGAAGAAAGGGGGCATGTATTGGAAGAAAAGTATAGGCTATGAAGTTCATAATATTCTTGAAAACATTTCACAAAGGGATTTCTCTGAAGTAAATATGGTATGGGTAGATCACTCTGCATGTGATCAAGGACCATCTAGTTTTGATTTCAAGAGTACAAATATGGAGTGTCACATCCAGTCAAGAGTTACCCTCGGATATTTATAGTTAGTCTATCAAGTCATCTCAATAGGCCCTCATCTATATTCAAAAATTCAAGTATGCTAGAATAGAGAATGCCTTTTGTTGAAAGAATTATCTGAAGGTCTTATTTTCACATTCAAGGGGGCATTTACCTAGGAGGAAGAATGCTCCATTAAATTGGGTTTTTTATGGTTATACTAAAACATCTAGAGAAGATGTCTTGTCCAATAAAGACAATTTCTAGTTGTAGAATCCCTTAACATAGTGAAAAGAACATATTTTGATGAATGTTTGGCATAGGAGAAATTCAATGACTCAACCAAAAGATATATATGTAACAATATGTATTTGATATGTATATGGTATTAAAATAGATAACATATACATATAAAATATATTTATATGTGTGATCTTTACTAAACATATAAGTTGTAAGGTTGGCTGAGCTCATCACAAGAGGCATTGAAAAACAAAGGATTCTCTATTCTACTTGAAATTTTTAGGATTTTTATGGCTCCCTAAGAAGGTTTGTCTCTAGATGCATTCATGCATTTTCATCATAGTTGGTTTTATTAATATTTAAATATTATCCACATTCCAAATCTTGTGGGAATCTTTAAAATGAAGGGCCATTC
>SNQJ01S0098182.1:0-10255 GCA_010110895.2 Picea sitchensis | reverse complement strand
GGATTTTTATGGCTCCCTAAGAAGGTTTGTCTCTAGATGCATTCATGCATTTTCATCATAGTTGGTTTTATTAATATTTAAATATTATCCACATTCCAAATCTTGTGGGAATCTTTAAAATGAAGGGCCATTCCATTTATTGGGAATATTTATAAATATCATTCTAAGTCCAAATCTTGTGGGAATCTAGTTGGGCAAGGCCATGGTTTCTAACATAAGAAGGGTTTTACTAAGGGGTTAATACTAAGTCCTATCATTGCATTTCTAGATAGGTGAGGACACGCACTTTATTTGACTTGGGTTGACTTCTCTAAAATGATTCTTCAAGAAAAGTAAGAGAATAAAATGCTCAATGAATTCTTGGAAGGAAAACACTTACTTTATTAAACACAACACACAAATGCACCATTACTCATAATTAGTGATGAAGCAATATACAATGTTCAAGGTGAAACTTTCTAAGTAAAAAGTACATATTCATTCACAATATAGTCGTAATTTAGCAAATTTCATATGTACAAGAAGTGCCTCGGGAGTGGATGGAAAATATAGTCACCTACTCCACGCCTAAGCAATCTTGTAACATCTCACGAAACTTAAAAATGTTGCTCTTTTAGGTTTTTACGCCCTCAGGAGAAATTGGCCAGGAGTCCCCAAAATGGTTTGGGATGCGACTTGCAACTAGGCATATAACAAATATCGAGACTCGAATTGAGGAACCGTCGACTCTTATGGATTCTTGGGATAGGATTTCATCTAGAGCACCCCTCACTCATGGGTGCCATGCCTCAGAAGTTACTTTAATCATTGATTTCAACATCTAGTGTTTTTCTCAGTTTGAAGCAATGCAGCATTTGGATTAAGGGTAAAATTTATGAAACAATTCCTTGGGAGCAGATGGATAATTTGGTCACCTAGTCCATGCCTAAACAAGCTTGCAACATCTCACAGAACTCAAAAATGTTGCTCTGTTAGTCTTTTATGGCCTGAGCGGGAATTAGCCAAGAGTCCCCGAAATGGTTTGGGATGTGACTTGCAACTGGGCATAAAAAAAAAAAACAAGACTCAGATTGAGGAACCATTGTCTCTGTTGGATTCTTGGCATAGGATTTTAGCTAAAGCACCCCTCACTATCGGTTCCAACCCTCATAAGTTGTTTTTTCATCGATTTCAATAACTAGTGCTTTGCTCAGTAAGAAGCAATGCAACACTTGTATTTAGGGGTCCAATTTATGAAACCATGCCTCGGGAGCGGATAGACAATGTGGTCACCTAGTCCATGCCTAAAAAAGCATGCAAATACTCATGGATCTCAAAAATGTTGCTCTGTTAGGCTTTTATGCCCTGAGGAGGAATTGCCAAGAGTCCCCAAAATGGTTTGGGATGAGACTTGCAGCTGGGTATAAAAAAAAAATAGAGACTCGGATTGAGGAACCATCGACTCTGATGGATTCCTGATATATGATTTCAGCTAGAGCACCCATCATTCTCTGGTGCCATGCCTCAAAATTTTCTTTACTCATTGATTTCGAGAACTAATGTTTTGCTCAGTTTGAAGCAAACCAACACTTGGATTAAGGGGTCCAATTTATGAAACCGTGCCTTGGGAGTAGATGGAAAATATAACCACCTATTCCATGCCTAAACAATCTTTCATAATCTCACAAAAATAAAAAATGATACCCCATTAGGTTTTTATGCCCTCAGGAACAATTGGCCAAGAGTCCCCGAAATGGTTTGGGATGTGACTTGCAACTGGGCATATAATGAATATTGAGACTCGTATTGAGGAACCGTCGAATCTGATGGATTCCTGGGATAGGATTTCATCTAGACCACCCCTCACTCAAAGGTTCCATGCCTCAAAAGTTGCTTTAATCATTGATTTCGACAACTAGTGTTTTGTTCAGTTTGAAGCAATGCACCATTTGGATTAAGGGTCAAATTTATGAAATAATGCCTCAGGAGAGGATGGATAATTTGGTCACCTAGTCCATGCCTAAAAAATATTGCAGCATCTCATGAAACTAAAAAATGTTGCTCCGTTAGTCTTTTATGCCCTGAGCGGGAATTGGGCAAGAGTCTCTAAAATGGTTTGGGATGGGACTTGCGATTCAACATAAAACAAAAATTGACACTCGTTTTGAGGAACCGTCATCTCTGTTGGATTCCTGGCATAGGATTTTAGCTAGAGCACCCCTCACTCCCGGTTCCAACCCCTCGAAAGTTTTTTTTTCATCGATTTCGATAACTAGTGCTTTGCTCAGTAAGAAGCAATGCAACATTTGGATCTAGGGGTCCAATTTACAAAACCATGCCTCGGGAGCGGATGGACAATGTGGTCACCTAGTTCATGCCTAAACAAGCATGAAAAATCTCATGGAGCTCAAAAATGCTGCTTCGTTAGGATTTTATGCCCCAAGGATGAATTGTCAAGAGTCCCCGAAATGGTTTGGGATGCGACTTGCAACTGGGCAGAAAATGAAAACAAAGACTCGGATTGAGGAACCATCGACTTCGATGGATTCATTGGATAATATTTTAGCTAGAGCACCCCTCACTGTTGGGTCTCATGCCTCGAAAGTTTCTTTACTCATTCATTTCGAGAACTAGTGTTTTGCTCAGTTTGAAGAAAACCAACATTTGGATTAAGGGGCCCAATTTACAAAACTGTGTCCCGAGAGAGGATGGAAAATATAGTTACCTAGTCCAAGCCTAAAAAATATTGCAGCATCTCATGGAACTCAAAAATGTTGCTCCGTTATGTTTTTATGCCCTCGGGAGAAATTGACCAAGAGTCCTCTAAATGGTTTGGGATGCGACTTGCAACTGGGCATATAACGAATATCGAGACTCAGATTGAGGAACCATTGAATTCGATGGATTCCTGGGATAGGATTTCATCTAGAGCACCCCTCACTCATGGGTATCGTGCCTCAGAAGTTTCTTTAATCATTGATTTCAACAACTAGTGTTTTGCTCAGTTTGAAGCAATGCAACATTTGGATTAAGGGGACAATTTATGAAACCATGTGTCAGGAGCAGATGGATAATTTGGTCACCTAGTTCATACCTAAACAATCTTGCAGCATCTCATGAAACTAAAAAATGTTGCACCATTAGTGTTTTATGCCCTGAGCGGGAATTGGTCAAGAGTCCCTAAAATGGTTTGGAATGCAACTTGCAACTAGGCATAAAACAAAAAACGAGACTCGGTTTGAGGAACCATCATCTTTGTTAGATTCCTGGCATAGGATTTTAGCTAGAGAAACCCTCACTCTCAGTTCCAACCCCTCGAAATTTTGTTTTTCATCGATTTCGATAACTAGTGCTTTTCTCAGTAAGAAGCAATGCAACATTTGGATTTAGGGGTCCAATTTACGAAACCATGCCTTGGGCATAGATGGACAATGAGGTCACCTATTCCATGCCTAAACAAGCATGCAAAATCTCATGGAACTCAAAAATGTTGCTCCGTTAGGCTTTTATGTCCCGAGGATGAATTGCCAAGAGTCCCCGAAATGGTTTGGGATGCAACTTGCAACTGGGCATAAAACGAAAATGGAGACTCGAATTGAGGAACTGTCGACTCTGATGGATTCCTAGGATAGGATTTCAGCTAGAGCACACATCACTCTGGGGTTCCATGCCTCGAAAATTGATTTACTCATTGATTTTGAGAGCTAGTGTTTTGTTCAGTTTGAAGAAAACCGACATTTGGATTAAGGGGTCCTATTTAAAAAACCATTCCTCAGGAGAGGAAGAAAAATATAGTCACCTAGTCCACACCTAAACAATCTTGTAGCATCTCACGGAACTTAAAAAAGTTGCTCCATTAGGTTTTTATGCCCTCAGGAGCAATTGGCTAAGAGTCCCCGAAATGGTTTGGGATGCGACTTGCAACTGGGCATATAACGAATATCGAGACTCGGATTGAGGAACCATCGACTCTGATGGATTCCTAGGATAGGATTTCATATAGAGCACCCCTCAATCATGGGTGTCATGCCTCAGAAGTTGCTTTAATAATTGATTTCGACAACTAGTGTTTTGCTCAGTTTGAAGCAATGCAACATTTGGATTAAGGGGAAAATTTACGAAACCATACCTTGAGAGAGGATGGATAATTTGGTCACCTATTCCATGCCTAAACAAGCTTGCAACATCTCATGGAACTCAAAAATGTTTCTCTGTTAGTCTTTTATGCCTTGAGCGGGAATTGGCCAAGAGTCCCCAAAATTGTTTGGGATGCAACTTGCAACTGGGCATAAAATGAAAACCGAGACTCGGTTTGAGGAACCGTCATCTCTGTTGGATTCCTAGCATAGAATTTTAGCTAGAGAACCCCTCACTTCCAGTTCCAACCCCTCGAAAGTTGTTTTTTTCATCGATTTCGATAACTAGTGCTTTGCTCAGTAAGAAGCAATGCAACATTTGGATTTAGGGGTCCAATTTACAAAACCATGCCTGAGGAGCGGATGGACAATATGGTAACCTAGTCCATGCCTAAAAAAGCATGCAAAATTTCATGGAGCTCAAAAATGTTGCTCTGTTAGGATTTTATTCCCCAAGGATGAATTAAGAAAAGTCCCTAAAATGGTTTGGGATGCGACTTGCAACTGGGCATAAAATGAAAACCAAGACTTAGATTGAGGAACCGTTGACTCCGATGGATTCCTGGGATAGGATTTTAGCTAGAGCACCCATCACTCCCAGGTGCCATGCCTCGAAAGTTTTTTTACTCATTGATTTTGAGAACTAGTGTTTTGCTCAGTTTGAAACAAACTAACATTTGGATTAAGGGGTCCAATTTATGAAACCTTGCCTCAGGATTGGATGGAAAATATAGTCACCTATTCCACGCCTAAAAAATCTTGAAACATCCCACGGAACTCAAAAATGCTACTCCGTTAGGTTTGTATGCCATGAGTGGGAATTGGCCAAGAGTCCCCGAAATGGTTTGGGATGTGACTTGCAATTGGGCATAAAATGAAAATTGAGACTCGGTTTGATGAACTGTCATATCTGTTGGATTCCTAGCATAGGATTTTAGCTAGAGCACCCGTCACTCCCGATTCCAACCCCTTGGATTTTGTTTTTTTCATTGATTTTGATAATTAGTGATTTTCTCAGTAAGAAGCAATGCAACATTTGGATTTAGGGGTCCAATTTACGAAACCATGCCTCAGGAGTGGATGGACAATGTGGTCACCTATTATATGCCTAAAAAAGCATGCAAACTCTCATGGAGCTCAAAAATGGAGCTAAAAAATGTTGCATGGAGGCATTTCTCCCAGACCTCTTCATGAAAGATTGGGAATCTATGGTGCATGTACAAATATGTGAGATGTGGGTTTATGATAATATTTTGAATTTTCCATTAACATTCTCTATTGACCTTGTGTAAACCATTCCATTTGGTGTTTGTTACAATAAGTGTAAAGAACAATGTTGGAGAATTATAAGACGTAAGTTAGGTATGAGCTATTTGTTACCTCTTTATTACCTTTTTCTTTTAATTGTATCCATATTTTGTATTGATCAAATGAGGAATTAACCCAGAACTGATGCCATTAGACACAAACTCAATCTTAAGGACAACTAAGGAGAAAAAATAACACACACTAATTAATCTAGGAGTCAAGCATGCAAACAAACCTTCTCACAAAGAAGCACTAGTTGGTGATGGAATCCAACATCACAGAATCGATGCACAAAGGGGCTGAGTTTAAGCGGGTGGAAAAGTTATGTTGAAAACCTGCTTAACAAACTAAATCCCTAGTGCAAGTTACCCCACCGAGCAGTGGGAAACCCTCCAATGAGTCCAAGTGAGTCTAGCCAATGTCGATCCCAGGTACAACACCACATTCCCTGTGTTGTCTCCTTATGTAGGAAGTCTAAAATATTATGGCCTCTATGGTCCCACCTACTCTACCAAT
This sequence comes from Picea sitchensis, assembly GCA_010110895.2. Lineage (NCBI taxonomy): Eukaryota > Viridiplantae > Streptophyta > Pinopsida > Pinales > Pinaceae > Picea > Picea sitchensis. The sequence goes on along the minus strand of SNQJ01S0098182.1, from coordinate 4,316 downwards.
GCAGAGGGGGGACAGTCGACAATCGACACCAAGACCAACAAAGCAGGGTTGATTAATCTGAGGGCCCCAATGCGACCTCATGATTGACCCTTGTGTTAGAAAGGATTCCCAAAGTCAGTGATATAGCAACTGAATTTCACTCCCTAACTCAATGCTTTATGTTTGTTTAGAATCTTTGGAAATTTATTCTCACAATATTATTCAAAAACTATACACCTAAACTAAGATGGGTTTGAAGATCTCTAGAAAAGTTGCTAGATAAATTTTAATTAGCGCTTGATTTTAGGTTGTTGTTACTCAAAGGAGTGGTCATGAAACTAACGGCATTTTGACTTGACTCTTTAAACCATGCAAGAGGAAAATGAAATGCATTAAATTCACATCTGGCTCAGAACCAGTTGAGCTAATGCTTAGGACTATGATGTTTTTTGACATGTGTTGAGTCATCCTTGACATTAGACATGTAGGATAATAAAAAATACTCATCGAAGGATGCATGAGTTGACTCAGTCAAGGAATGTGTGATTCAACTGATTCAAGGATCGACCGTGGGGATTCGGCCATAAGTTTCAACCAAACAATTTATTGAGAGTAGGTGATAATTGATGGATTCCAATCAAGTCTTTGAATGGATCAAGCATCCCCCCTTAGTTGGCAATGGTCACCATTTCTCACTTATGTATATGAGGTGACTTGGGGACCATTTCCCACTTATGTATATGAGGAAAATTTTGATCCAACTCAATGGTATTGTACCACTTTCCTTATGATGGTATTTTTCCTTCTTTGCCCACTTGAAATAAGGGAATTGTTAACATCCTTGTATGGAATGCTTACTGTCCAAAAATAGTGTCGATTACAAGTGGCTCATGAACATCTAGTTGGATTTCTTCTGGATCTTTAGCCTATAACTTAGTCTATTCTAACAATGGTATAAAATAGTGTCAAAGAAAATCCATATTGAATATTGGATGTAAAATTAGGTATGGAAAAATGCTAAGCTTAAGGGAATTTTCCCCAACTTTCTCAAGCATGAGATAAGGACCATATCACAAAGGCTTCATATTCCTATATGGTCCACTAAACCTTTCTTTCTTCATATGTAACTAGAATTGATCCCCAATTTGGAATGAATGAGGAATATGATGCTTGTAATGTCAATCTTTAGCTTTTTCACTACCTCGATGCAACATCTATTTTTCTTGTTTTTTAATCCGATAGACCTTATCTTTGAAATTGAGTGTCACGTTGATTTCATTTTGTTCATGGTTTGTGTCAAAAGAAATAGCCATTCAATCGACTAAGTCAATAAACTCTAAGGGATAAAATCAATAATAGTCTTCAAATGGACTCTTGTCGATTGAACTGTGTCGAGATCAGTCATAACTATGTTGGATATATGGGGAAATATCATCCCATTTTATGTGATGCTTTTTGTTGTGCATATGAAGCAGTTATAACTCCATGTGATTTACAACTTGACTCTATCCATATTTGTGAGGATGGAATGTTGCCGACATAAATAGTTGTGTGTCAATTTTCTACTAGAGTGTTTACCAAAGGATGATAACAAATATCAAGGCATGATTGGTGATGATTGAATATGGTATACCATAGTTCTTCCAAACATGATCAAAGAATATTTGAGTAGTTTGCTAAGAAATTGTAGTCTTCCTGTAACTAGGTGTAAGGATAACCATTTCAAAAAATCTATTAACCACTACTACAATTTCATCATGTTGGTGCTTGGTGAAAGGATATGTATTCAATAAATCCATACAAATGGATTCCCCTAGTCAATCTAGAATAGGAAAGGGTGTATACAAACTCTATCAAGGATTTGGTGGCTTCACGATGGCACAAACCACACATGACTTGGTATATTTTTCAACATTCAACTTGAGTAAATTCTATAGAAATAATTTGATAGTACCATAAGAGTCTTTGATACTCCAAAGTGACCTATTGTTTTGATGTAGTGTTCATCATAGATAAGCTTATGCCACTACTCACCTAGATGTACTCAAACTTGTCCTAACTTGTAAAACAAGTTGTCCTTCAAGCAGTAGTTGATGCCAATCAACTTACCTATCTGGAGTAGTCAATACACAGAGGAGAAATTAGTTCCATCTTCATACAATCGAGGCCAAGTAATGGTATCATATCCATGCATACTTAACACTAAAAATGGAAATGATTTGTGGTCGACTAAGACAATCAACTAGCTCATTGGATTTTCCTTTCGAATGCTTAATCACCAACTAAAATTACCATAGGTAACTAATTCACTTGAGTTGTCCTATAGTTTGTAAATTATACTATGAAGGAGTGAACAATACATGTTTTTGTTTTATATGAATGATCATTTTTTACCTTTAAAGTAATGTCTTAATTGCTTAATTGCTTGTATAATGTCATACAATTCCCTTTCGTAAGTCAAGTGCTTACAAAAAATATCACTATATTTTTTTGAATAGAATTCTATCAAGTGACCTACTTGAGTGATCACTATGCACATAGCATAATCTGAAGCGTTAGTCTCAATGTCAAATGGCCAATGTAAATTAAGTAGCATGAGTAGTGGAGCTATACAAATCTTTTCCCTAAGCTCTTCAAAAGCTTATTAATGTGTTATTTTCCATTTCAATGTTGTATTTCCCCCTCCTTTGGTCAATTGATTCATCAACCATGCAATGTGGTTGAATCTTAACACAAATATACGATAAAAAAATTGCTAAACCAATGAAACTCCTTAGTTCATGATTGTTTCTCAAATCCGGCCAATTCTTGATGACTTGAATATTTTCTAGGTCAACTTGAATGCCTTTAGATTTGATCAAATAACCCAAGTATTGATACTCTTCATTGTAAAAAAACACTTATTCAACTCCATGCAAAGTTTATGCTATTCGAGAGTGTTAAGCACTTGTTGAAGGTGTTGTAAATGCTCATCCCATAATCTACTAAAAATGAGGATGCCATTTAAATAAACAAAGACACATTTACCTGCAAAAGATCTAAGAAGGCCATTCATATACCTCATGAAAGATTCAAGTGTATTGATGTGGCCAAAAGGCATCACTATGAATTTAAACAAGAACCCCTTAGTTTTGGAAGTAGTTTTTCATACATCCGAGGACTCTATAGAGATTTGATGACATCTAAACTTGAGGTTGAGTTTGTTAAATGATTTAGAATGTTTCAAATAATGAAGTAGATTTTATATTTGAGGAAGATTATATTAATTATTTACTAAGACTTTATTGAGAGCCTTGTTTTTAATGCACATGTATCATGTTCCATCTTTCTTAGGAACTAGGTCAAATGTTCCCTTTGTTGATCAATGCTTGAATTTGTCTATGGATTTATTTATTCTCTAAAATAGAACTTTTGTAAAAAAAATGCATTGGGTGATGAAGAGCCATGAACAAGATCTATGGACCATTTTACTTGGAAATATAATGGTACTCAAGTTATATCTTTGAGTATGTCCTTGTATTCTTCAAGTACTCTATGAACTTGTTTTTATTTTCATGAGTTGTGGTGAGTGGAGACTTGACTAGTTATTATGATCTTCTCAAAAAACCAAGGTTTAATCATTAACAACATGAATTTCTAAGCACGATTGATAAGATTTTTTACTTCTTTTTATGAAACTATAGAGATCCTCGACTTAGCTCGGCATTTAGAAATTCCATACCACTAATCTTTGATATTGTAAATCACTTTATGTGATCTAGACTAATAAGTGTCATGTCTATCCCATATGTATGGTTTTCCAAATAGCACATCAACAATTCAGAGTGGTGTTATGTCACAAATTACTTCATCCTTAAGAGGCTTGATAAAGTAGGCAAGATTGCATTGTCAGGTGATTCTAAATTATTGTCCATCTTTAATCTAATTGATGTTGTAAGGATGCATAAGTGGAGTAGTAACAAGACCCAATTTCTTCATAAGGTCTTTAGAGACAAAGTTTTTTTGATTGAAATTGTCCATAATCAGATGTAACAGGTTGTATTTTACCCATATCTATGTATGGAATAGTCATTCACTTTCCTCTTTATTAACCATGGTCAAATTTGATAGGATTGTTGAAGTCAATGCCAATAGAGTTGATGATTTTGGATCGGATTCCATGATAGTTTTATCCATATTTTTTGTAGTTGGACATGATTTGGACATGGACATCTGTGTCACAAATGTCTTATAATATTTTCATTCAAATTCATCATCCCAAGATGAACTATGATAGTCACACTACTTTCCTATAGGAGGTTGGATATTGCATCTTCCTTTCTTGAAGAACTTCTTCC